>CM048752.1:49072084-49207084 GCA_026315105.1 Locusta migratoria
TCGCGCCTGAGTGTGCGGCGCATGCGAAACCTTCCAACGTTGCTACGTATGGGACGTGTACTAGTGGTGCTGCTCCTAGTCTGACATCGGTGCAACGATATATCGATTATGGTTGATCAAACACTGATGCTGGCTTCGTCACAGAACGTTGCAATTTGATGTTTTTTAAAAGCAGGTTCCAAGATGTTCTCAGATCTGGCAATGGTCCAAACTCCATGGCCCAATGAACTTTAACATCTGAAGACTGTCTTTACAGAAAATGGTTATTCTTACAAAAATTCATCAGGCCATGGAGTTTGGACCATCGCCAGAGGTTCACGAATGGGAATATAAAGCGGTGGCGTTTATTCCCTATGCTGGAGGTGTCTCTTTCAAAGTTGAAAGACTTTTAAAAAAGTTTAATATCAAGTGTGTTTTTCGCCCTCCCAGCAAAATTAGAGCACTGCTTGGCTCTGTAAAAGATGATCTAGGTCTTAGGAAGCCGGGTGTTTATAGAATGCCTTGCCAATGCGGCAAGGCGTACATCGGCCGATCTGTCCACACTGTCAAAGATAGACACGTGGAACATTTTCACCACACGAGACTGCTGCAGCCTGAAAAATCTGCTGTGGCAGAACATTGTTTTACTGAGTGACACAAGATGGAATTTGATGAGACCCTCATAATTGCTAACATCTTCGGTTTTTGGGACAGTGTTTACAAAGGAGCAATTGAAATTAGAATAATAATATAGTAAGGACAGTTTACAACTCACCGCAAAGACATGGCGATGAGCTGCAACAGGCACATACAATAGACACACACATATCAACCGTGGCCTTCAGAAAATAGAACACTCACGCAATCACACAGGCACACAACACAGTCATACAACCATGAGCTCCGGCCTCCGCACTAGTGTTGTATGTGAATGTCTTTTGTATGTGCCTGTCACAACTCGTCGCCACGTCTTTGCGGTGAGTTGTAAACTGTCCTTACTATATTATTAATTGAAATTAGATTGGCGGACAATCCTCCTCTGAGCACATCTTGGAACCTGCTTTTTAAAAACATCAAATTGCAACATTCTGTGATGAAGCCAGAGCCAGTGTTTGATCAACCATAATCGATATATCATTGCAACGACGTCCGACTAGGGGCGGCGCCACTAGTACACGTCCCATATGTAGCAACTTTGTAAGGTGGCGCATGCGCCGCGCACACGTGCGACGTACATATAGGACGGAGAATACGGCTCTATCCTCAGTACTCGACAGGTCTCGGTAGCAGCAGCAGCATTCATGAGAATGGCGAAACGTTGGATCGCCGAAATATCGGACCAGTTTGTTCTTAGTATCCGGCAGCATACCCGGAATGACTACCAAGATTTTCTAGGTTGGGAAAGCCTTACATGCCACAATGTTTCATAGTGATATTTAGTATGCAAGTCATTATGGTAAAAAATAAATAAAAACATTTAAATAAAAATGCTCTAAAAGGAACACATTCTTTATTTTGTGGAAGAAAACAAAAAATTCATTGTAACTTGGGACACACGTAGATACACCCATACATATGATTAATTTATACAAGCCGAAAAACTTCTGCAATAGAAGAAGTCAATAACTTGTTGATCTACATATGGCCACTACGTGAGCCATTAATCAGCTTGGCACTGATCTGAGGGATATTGTACCAAATTCTGCCCAGTTGTCAGGCGAGATGGTCAAAATATTGAACTGGATGGAGAGCCCTACCCATAATACTCCAAACACCGCGGCAGAGTGGCCGGAAGCTCTAAGACGCCTTGCTGTGGAGACTGCTACTGTTTCCTGTCAGAGGTCCAAGTCGTCCTCTCGGGCCTGGGTCTGTGTGTTGTCCTTAGGAAAAGTCGGTTTAAATAGTTTGTAAGCCTAGGTACTGATAACCACAGCAGTTAAGTCTCAGATTTGTAAACATTTGAATACTCCAAACATTCTCAACAGGCGAGAGATTTGGTGACCTTGTTGGCCGTGGCAGAGTTTGGCAAGTGCCGAAATAAGCAGTAGAAATACCCGCCACGTGTGGACGGCTATTACATTGCAGAAATGTTGGTATACAGTGATATCCCAAGAATGACAACAAAAATGGGGCCTTGAAAACACTGAAACTTCACAAAATAATTAATATTTCTCGATTTCTAATTTGTCCTGGGCTGAAACAAACTGCTATTGAAGTAATTAATTATAGAATAGGTTTCAGAAATTACTGCAACCAGTTGCCTTTTTCCTTCTCAATGAAGATTTATTTAATCATGAAAGGTTTCAAGCTACCTAGCAGCTAATCATCAGACGGTATATATACATTCAGTGCAAATTACATTTGTATAGTTAGGAGCTTCACATTTAGTAACTATACAAATGTATATATGCTGAATGTATATATACCGTTTCATGATGAGCTGCTAGGCAGCTTTTTTTTTTTTTTTTTTTTTTTTTTTTTGTGGTTTTAGGGTGCACAACTGCTGTGGTCATTAGCGCCCAACACTGCCCGTAGTAAAATAGAACCGGGGTTAGAACTTAAATGGCTTTTGCCATGTTTGCACGATGTAGAAAAAGTAAAACTCTGTTAACAGAATGCGGTTCATCAGCTAAAATGTCAGACATTTCAAATGGTAAACATAGATCATGACGGAGACGATTAAAAAACGGACATTGCACTAAAAGATGGTTCACAGTAAAAGGTTCATCACAGTACTCGCATAAGGGAGCAGGACCACCACGAAGTAAATACTGGTGGCTATAACGGCAGTGGCCAATACGAAGCCGGGCCAGAACAATCTCCTCTCGGCGAGAGGGTCGAGATGACGTTGACCAGAGATCAGGCACAGGTGCTAGGCAGCTTGAAATCGGTTACGGTTAACTAAATCTTCACAGAAAAGAAAAAAGGCGACAGGCTGCAGTAATTTCTGAAACCTATTTCAAGATACAGTCGCAGGTTCCGACACATAATGGATAAAAGTTATAATTAATTATGGGTTTCAGACTCTTTAATATGATAGCTAAACAGTAATTAAACAATGACTGGTATTTACTTGGGCCCGAACACCATCCGGAAAATTATCAGTCTAATGGAGCACAATAATTTACTGTTTTGTAAATACCACCAATCATCGTATCTTAAAAGTAATTAACTGGATTCTATTATTTATATTACTTTCAACACAAACTTACAATTTTTTAAATGGATACCCCCCATACTATTTCTTAAGCAATCGATAGAATGAAAAATCACAAAAAGAATGGCGTCGGTTGCATCATGATGCGTCAGTTACTCCTGGAGAAACTGTGAAGCGAAGTGAGGTTTGAAATTCATGAGGTGCGCTGCTAGCACGTGTCCGAGGCTCAAGAGTAAGTCTCGCTTGAGCCTCTGAGATGCGCTAGCACTGCACCTCACATATCTCAAATGTCAACTTTGCTTCTCAGTTTCTCCGGATATAATTGACGCATCGCAATGCAACATACGCCATTCTTTTTGTGATTTTTCATCACATTGATTGCTTAAGAAATAATATGGGGTATTCATTAAAAAACATATGTTTGTGTTAAAAATAATATTTCTTCAGATTTTAGAGTGTCTCATATCACCTACTTCCATAAGCCCCTGCCGTACGTTCATGGCCATGAAAGTGGTTTTTCAATATCTCTTGTAGTTTCATAGATATCTGGGGTGAAACAGTTGAGTGGGACACCCTGTATATGAAATGTATGTATTTCACAAGACTTATTGTAAGTGTATTGTTTTTGGTGTGGTTATCATGTGTGACAAAGTGCGGAATAAAGAGGGAGACTAGATGAACTGTGCAATATAAAGGGGGAGACTAATAATCAGGATCAAAACACATTAAGATGGAGACCAGGCTAGTGAAATGCAAGTGAACTGACCAATTTGCTAATGATGAGTGTGTCAGGCTTGACGGCGAGTTCTCCAATTGGAGGAAAGCCGCTCCAACATGGGAAGTACGAACTATCAAATAATTTTAATCAGAGTATAGGTACAACTATGGCACCTTACATTTCAGCTGAAGTGCAGTCCTGGCATCACAGCATCAACATTCTCAGACAAGGCAAGTTTTGAAAGAATCTATTCATAAGGGGGGGAAAGAGAGAGGGTACAATAAAATCTCCATTTGAAATGTAGTTGTGAATTGAAATAAATTGCGAAGACATGAGAAACATTGATAAATAAAAATAAAATTTATAAATAAATAAAAACATGCTGGAAGAGTATTTGTGACTTTAAAACAATTACATGGAACCTTACATTCCTTTTTACATTTGCCAGAAAGAGAGTAAAAACAAGTGTGATAGTTATTTAAATGGTGCTCAATAATTCATTTTCACTTGATAGTAAGTACTGTATTAAGTAACAGTGTGAGCATCAGTAAGCGAAATCAAAGCACAACTACAAATTTATGTACCCACAGTAGTGAAGCAGCAGTGTAGTAGACAAATTTGGTGTATATTGTAGTCTGTGTTAATCAGATGGTAGAAAGATATTGGCCTATATCTGAAATAATACCAGTTCATCTCAATGAAAAATAGTATGTGGCGAAACTACTAGCAATAAATCTGTAATTTCAGCAAGGGCTTCTGTAAGACCACAATTTTAGCCTAGCAACTGTGATAATTATAGAAAAATCTTAATACTCGGCATGTCTGAAAACTGAACAGATTACAGTGCGCTTCAATCTGTCAATATCTGCAACTGCGAATGCGGACTAAGATTTGAGGATGCAATGCCGGTGGTATTATTTGTCTTATTTGCATGTAAGTATGATAAAAAACGGCAGGAGTGATTTCACAAATAATGGTCAAACAATTTAATACAATTAAAGAATCCCCGAGACGGATTTTCGTCTAATATGTCAAAGACATTATTGATAAATCTGATGCATTGAATTAAAATTTGTGATGCGGACAGAAAGTGAACCTGGACCTCCATGCTTACTAGACAGACGTCTCATCGCTAGACCACCACACCACTAACGATTAAGGTGCCTTGAAATAGTCTAAGTACGATTTCCCCTCAACGTCACAAACTTTAATTCAGCTTATGCGTTTCAAAGAATGTTTATTTGTATTAAATTGATATTTATATCACCGTAACAGGATTGTTCCAATATGTCAATTGCCGAGGTGCTACTCCGTTTCATGGAGAGCCTTGGCAGTAGTGGCAATTATCTTTGGAACACAGAAGCTGAATTAAAGTTTGTGATGTGGAGGGAAATCATACTTACAAGGAAAGTACTTGGGCTCAAACAAACATATCTGTATGAACGTTTGGTTACAGTATCTCTAAGTACACCTCAATCTACTGGTGGGTGTCATTTTTCTGCAAAGCTCTGCAACCATGCTCTAGATAGCCAATCTACTGGTGGGTGTCATTTTTCTGCAAAGCTCTGCAACCATGCTCTAGATAGCACATCTCTAAGTACACCTCAATCTACTGGTGGGTGTCATTTTTCTGCAAAGCTCTGCAACCATGCTCTAGATAGCACTGTAGATGTAATTGTAGACGCCATAAGTAATGCAGATATCTTAACTATAACTTACGTAATAATCATCGTACACGTTTTCTAGCAAATTGTCATCAAAAGCCGTGATGATAGTTGCAACTTTAACCTTCTTTTCGAAAGGCTATTGGTATTCACTTCCACTGCTTCCATCGCCTCTGCCCACACTTACCGTCGCACTACCGCTTGCAATGAGTTGTTTGTCATTATCATCCCTATTATTATTATTATTATTATTATTATTATTATTATGAGTTTGTAACAACAGTATTTAACTTATGCTCATATTTCTGTACCATTACAGATACGAGAAAGCATGCAAATGATTCATCTTCTACACTAATACCATTTTCACGAAGAAGGGTTCTTCCTAACTTCATCCCAACTAATCGCAATACATTAGCAGAATAGATTACCAATCACCGCCCCATCTGACGCTTCACCACAAAAATAACATCACAAAACGCAACTTTGGAGGCACACTGCACCGTCCCTACTGGCGATCCGACAGGTCAAAGTGCAATGTGGCAAGGCACATGCAAAGGCCTCTAACGGATGACAGCAGAGTTTGGCAGATGTGTGAGTATCACTAGTTCAATAAGGGATCTTTACATTATCTCTCAAACAATTTTAGTGTATATGTGTTTGTTCGAGCCTAAGTACTTTCCTTGGTGGACTATTCCAAGGCCCTTAATCGTTAGTAGTGTGGTGGTCTAACGGTAAGACGTCTGCGTAGTAAGCATGAAGGTCCAGGTTCGATTTCCAGCCGCATCACAAATTTTAATTCAATGCTTCGGATTTATCAATAATGGTCAAACAGTTTAACTAAAAGGAAAATTATAGAGGGAAACTTTCCCGGTGGGATAAACAAAAATAAAAATAGAAAACAGATGACTTACCAAAAGGACCGGCTCGTCGATAGAAACAAATAAAATAAATAAAATCACACACACACACACACACACACACACACACACACACACACACACACACACATATACAAGCTTTCGCAGCCTAGCTGCTTCGTCAGGCAGAAGGGAAGGAGAGGGAAAAGGAAATGATGAGGGTTTCAAGGGAGTGGATAAGGAGTCATTCCAATCCCGGGACAGGAAAGACTTACCTTGGGGGGGAAAAAAGAGGGTAAACAAAAACACACACACCCACACATTTACACAGACGCAAGTACACTTAGGCAGACACACTGTAGAAAGCAAAGAAGTTAGAAGTTAGACAGAGATGCCACTTGAGGCAGAGGCTCTGTCCAGAGAACCAAGGCAAAGATGTTAAGATGGTGGGTGGGAATTCAAATTTAGCGGAGGTTGAGACCAGGTGGGTAACGGGAAGAGAGAATATGCTGAAGGGCTAGTTCCCATCTCCGGAGTTCTGAAGGATTGGTGTCGGTGGGAAGTATCCAGATAACCCGGACGGTGTAACACTGTGCCAAGATGTGCTGGCCGTGCACCAAGGCGTGTTTAGCCACAGGGTGATCCTCATTACCAACAAACACTGTCTGCCTGTGACCATTCATGCGAATGGACAGTTTGTTGCTGGTCATTCCCACATAGAACGCTTCACAGTGCAGGCATGTCAGTTGGTAAATCACGTGATTTACCAACTGACATGCCTGCACTGTGAAGCGTTCTATGTGGGAATGACCAGCAACAAACTGTCCATTCGCATGAATGGTCACAGGCAGACAGTGTTTGTTGGTAATGAGGATCACCCTGTGGCTAAACACGCCTTGGTGCACGGCCAGCACATCTTGGCACAGTGTTACACCGTCCGGGTTATCTGGATACTTCCCACCGACACCAATCCTTCAGAACTCCGGAGATGGGAACTAGCCCTTCAGCATATTCTCTCTTCCCGTTACCCACCTGGTCTCAACCTCCGCTAAATTTGAATTCCCACCCACCATCTTAACATCTTTGCCTTGGTTCTCTGGACAGAGCCTCTGCCTCAAGTGGCATCTCTGTCTAACTTCTAACTTCTTTGCTTTCTACAGTGTGTCTGCCTAAGTGTACTTGCGTCTGTGTAAATGTGTGGGTGTGTGTGTTTTTGTTTACCCTCTTTTTTCCCCCCCAAGGTAAGTCTTTCCTGTCCCGGGATTGGAATGACTCCTTATCCACTCCCTTGAAACCCTCATCATTTCCTTTTCCCTCTCCTTCCCTTCTGCCTGACGAAGTTTAACTGAAAGGTTTGACGAAGAGAGAGACGCACAAAAATTGTCTGACCCCTCGCTATATAGCTACGGCAGAGAGCGACAGCAAGAATGGACGAGGAACAGTACATTAGTAGTCGAAGGAAGGAAGCTTAGGGTTCAATGTCCTGTTAACAGCACGGTAATTAGAGATGGACCTTACACTCAGCTCGCTCGGGTAAGTAAGTGATAAGATATCAGTGTCGCTCTTCCGAAGCACGATTCAGGGAAACCACGAAAACCTACATCAGGATGGCCGGAGAGGGATTTGGACCACCTCATTCGGTAACAGTTGTCGAGTATTAGGTAGGACAGAATGCGTGTCCAAATGGGTGAGGTGATCTCTTTCTAGAAATCAAAATCCTGTTTCATTCCAGCCCAGAACGAATTTTCAACTCTCGATGCGGAGTGTACTTTCGAGCCACGGGACAGCTGAGAAGTCAGAAAGTACTATTTCAGAGACAACGAGCCGCACAACTGACCTTGGTGCAGCGGCGGCTGCAGCGGGCGTCGTCGGCACGCGTCGTCAGCTCGCAGCACGGCAGCTCCTTGTCGAGGCTGCCGCAGCGGCACTTGACGCTCGTCACGAGGGGGCACGGCGGACAGGGCCCCGTGTGACAAGGTGCCGCACACTCGTGCGGCTGCGCTGGGGACAGAGAAAGGAGAAAGTGTTCCCTTAAACTGCACGTCATCTGAACAGTGGGATGTTATTCACTACTCCACTACTACTTGGCGCTGCTTGTGTGTTGTACCCCCTGCGGCTGTAGATAGTGTAATCAGTAAATGACAAATGATGGGGAATATCTTTTCTTTGGTTAGCCAGCATTAATTAGCTGCACGTATCGAACTCATTATTAGCGGTATCTCTTTAGCAGTCTCCTGCCAGCATCCACTTTGTAATAATTATCCTGTGGTGTAATAGTGTAGATCCAATAGTAAATATAAATAATATGAAGTGTCACACTCAACCACCTGAATGAGAAAAGGTGCAAAGAGTTGCAATCATCTATATGAATGCTGGACAGCATAATCGTCATTTTGCATCATACTGACTTGTATTAACAACCTTTTTTGAGAATATTAAGGTAATGGTTCCCGGTAAGCACCATCATCAGTTGTATTAGTGGTTACTGATTCTTAGGGAATAATTCTTAATCAGGGTGTCCAGCAATTCTAAAAACAAAAATTCCCCGAGTTTTCAATGTTTTCTAGTCAATTTTTGTATTTTTTCCAGGGTCGTATTGTGCTTAGTCATTAACGACATTTTATTCATTTTGTGACAATCTACGAATTTTGTTGATATATAGGAACATAATGATTGTTTTACTCTGAGTTAAAAAATAAATAAAACCTGTAATCTAACATGGCTTATTTTAATGAAGATTCGAAACCCTTATTTAAATAGTGGTACACTATCATTTCAGTACATGTTGATATATTGAAGCTTAAACGTAACTGGGTAACGATAATTCTGCGACTGAGATACCTGAAATACTGCAGTCAATTGCTTGTAATATTTCTGGTGTCTTAATCGCAGGATTATCTCCACCCAGTTGTGTTTAAGCCTCATTATATCAACGTTAGTTAAAGTGTTGGTGGCAACACTATTGGAATAAGGCATTCAAACAAACATACCAAAATCTACATCAAAACTATTTGTCAAAAGTAGTACGAACAAAAAACTACAAGAAAATTGGAATGAGACTAGGTTGCAAATGAGGTGAAACAGTATTATTAAAACATTTCCATTAGGAATAATCAGTTGTTGAGAGCATACACAATGACACCATACCTGCTTCAGTACAAAATTGCACTTTTTTACAAATAGAACTAATAATGAATTTAAATTTTAATTTGAACAAAAGACTTATGGGAAGAACAGTAACGGACTATTTGGAATTGCTGCCTACGGTAATGAAATCAATTACAATATTCTGTCAACTTACTTACTGCAAATAATCACCTTGTAAATAAAAACAAGGCAGTCACAATGGACTTCCAGATACATTAATGACAGCTACATAACAAACAATACTGCCTAGGCAACCACAAAAACACAGAATAATTATAGTCAAGGAGGTATCACAAAATATGTACATTAATCTTTACCGCACTTTGCCACACGAACATATGCACAAGAAATATTATGTTCATTTTTCCCCAACATCCCTCTTTGAACAGATATTTTGGGTATCGTCTTCATAACTAAAACCATATTGTTTCCACTACCTTCTGTAGCTTGTCTTTGGTCACAGGTTTAGTAAGTAGATCAGCCAACATATCTTCAGTACATAAGTAACTTACTTCAATATTCTTCTCTATATGATCCCTTATAAAAAGATGTTTGATGTCTATATGTTTGGTTCTTGCATTGGTCACATCATTTCTAGCCAAGTTTATATCTCCTTTATTATCGCAATAAATTTTTGTTGGTGCCATAGGTCTACTAATATTAGGATCAATTTCATTTATTAAATTTCTGATCTACAATGCTTCTTGAATTGTGTATGACAAAGCCATGTACTCTGCTTCTACTGTACTTAAAGCAACAGTCCTCTGTTTCATACAATTAATCAGAAGCAGCATCCAGTGATGGATGCCTATTTTCCATCAAGATCCTTGTTTCCACTTTTGTAATATCTCAACTTTTAGTTTTTTGTCCCTTTCAGGTATCTAAATATTATTTTTACAGCTTTCCAGTGTTTTTCCTTTGCTGCTTTTCAGAACTGGCTCACAACATTAGTAGCAAAAGAAATATCAGGTCTTGACGTTTGTGCTAAGTACAAAAGGCTGCCTACTGCTTCTAAATATGGTATATTCTCACTACAGTCTACATCTCCATCACTCATTGTTAACTTGGCTCCTACCTCCATTGGTGTAGAAATTTGTTTGCATTCTTCCATACCAATTTTTTTTTTAATTTTCTCTACATTATTTTTAATAATCTTCATACCCAAGTATTGCTTTACTTCTCCCAAGTCATGCATATCAAACTTAAGCTTTACTGTGCTTTGAAATCATTCATATGTTCTTCATTTTTAGTTAAGATAAAGAAATCATCCAACCATATAGCCATTATTATGACATCTTTATTTCTACTGTAATATATACCAGGATCTGCCTTAGATTGTTTCATGCCCATCTTTAACAAAGTCTCATGCAGACACTTACTCCAGCAACGGCCACTCTGTTTCAATCTGTAAATGCTTTTCTTCAATCGCCAAATTTTCTGGCTGTCTTGATAAGATCATCTAGCTTCATCAGGTGGGATTACATACATTTCTTCAACTAATTTTCTATTTAAATAAGCAGTCTTCACATCCGTTTGATGAATCAGTAAATCATCTTTTACTGCAATGGCTAAGAGGTATCTAAGTGATTCATATTTTACCACTGGTGAAAATGTTTCAGTATAGTCTATACCTTCCTTTTGTGTATAGCCTTTAAATACGAGACGTGCTTTGTACTTTGTTGTAGCACACACTGGATTTTTATGGTAAATACCCATCTTGCTTTTAAAGGTTTATTTCTTTCTGGTATTTCCACCTATTCGAAGGTTTCATGCTGATAAAGTGATTTTAATTCTTTTTCCATAGCTTCTTTCCACTGTTGAGAATTTGGACCACTCATAGCATCTTCGACAGGTGTAGGTTCATCATTAAAATGTTGGGCTGTATACATTTCATAATCAGGATACTGTTTAGGTATACGGGAAGAACGTCTTAAAGTATCACCTTCCTCTCCTTCATCCTCAAGAACTTCATTTTCATAAAATTGAACATTGTCATCTTCTTCTACTTTTTCTCCTGTTTCTGTTTCTTTTTCAGAATTTTCCATACTTGATGGTATTAGCGAAGTGGTTGTATTCTCCTGCAGATTCTCTTTAATTTCAGTTTTATTATTCTCAAGGAATATGACATCTCTTCTAGTCAGTATTCTTATTCATAGGATTTATAAGTTGATAGCTCTTAGAGTTTTCACAGTATCGTACAAAAATAAATTTCTTAGACTTTGGATCCCATTTCTGTCTTAATTGTTTAGGGATCTGCATAGCCTCACACCCAAATATCTTTAAGTGCCTTACATCTAGCTTTTTGCCTGCCCATACTTCATAGGGAGTTCTATGCTTTACTGCTTTTGTTAGTGATCCGTTGATCAAATACACAGCTGTAGACACCGCCTCTGCCCAATAACACTTAAGTAATCCAACATCACTTAACATACTTCTTGCTTTTTCAACAATAGTCCTGTTTGCCCTCTCTGCAACTCCATTCTGGGATGGACTATACCTGATAGTGATTTGATATCTTATCCCCACTAACTTCAAACGTTCCTTGAACTTCTGATTAGTATACTCTGTCCTATTATCAGATCTTACAGTTTTAATCTTTTCCCCAGTTTCTCTTTCTACTATATTGTGAAAGTTTTCAATAATATCATTCACTTTGATCTTTTGAACTTAAAAAATAAACATGGATATATCTTGAATAATCATCAATAAAAGTAAGAAAATAATAGCTACTTTTGGCGGCTTCTAACGGCATTTTTTGGAATCTCTGTCAAAGGCATATTTTTATATCCCGAAAACCGGAAAAAAAGTGCAGCATGCATTTGGGTAAATACGGTAACTTGGGGGTCGTCTTATAGGCCAGATACATGCTTAAACTTTAAAATCTTGATGAAAATTTGTACCTCGTCTTATCCAAAGGTCATCTTATCTGCCGAAATAAACGAAAGCATTGGTCGACTCACGAGGAGACCACATGGGTATCGGATTTTTATAATTTTTTGATATTTATGATACATGAAGTTCCGAACTCTAATTAATCAGCCAAAGTAATTTGATGCTATTCTCAAAAATTCTAGGGAATATTGACTTTGAAGTACAAGTAAGTATCAATAATTAAAACAGTTGCACAAGTTGTTGGTGTAGCTCAGATAGTAGCATTCTGGTCTCACAACCATAGAGTCGGTGGTTCGAATCCTGATGTTACAATTTTTTTCCCTTCGTTGTTTTCGAATACTTGGACCATTTCAGTACCTAATGCTAATTTTTATTAACAATGCAAATATTTTTGCTTATTTGTAATTTTCTAAATTTTATAAAAGATTGTCAATAATGATGATTGAAATGAAAACACATAAAAAAACATTGCAAATTCCATATTTTTTCAATACTGGAAAATAAAAAAATAAAAAGATCCTTCATTTCAATTTGATCTGTCACATACAAGGGTGATTAGCATCATAAAAACATGGAGAAAAATAATTTTCACAGGACCGAGAATATCATATAAATGTTGCATATTTACAGTCACAATTTTCCTTTGATATGTCAACTGTAAAACAAACATCATTTACATTCGTGAAGATTTCTCACATATCTTACAGTTTAGAAGTGAACCAGGCATACCTGATCATTTCACCAAAGGTTGGATATGACAGCTAGCAATCAATAATTGAATGAATAATTAAATACAAATTTGTTACGTTTAGCATCGGAGGGAAGTGTGTGTGGGGTAAAAACCGCAGAGGAAGACCAAGAGATGGATACAGTAAGCAGATTCAGACAAATTTAGGTTGCCGTTCTTATGTGGAGATGAAGATGCTTGCTCAGGATAGGGTATTGTGGAGAGCTGTATCAAACCAGTCTCCAGACTGAAAAGCACAACACAACACGTTTTTTCACAATGATGTGATGACGAGGTGCGACAGGCACATAAAGATACACATATACAACATTTCGGCTACCAGCCGTGGCCTTCTTCAGGAAATAGAACATTCGTGCATCACACAGGCGCACAACACAGTCGCACAACCGTGAGCTTCAGCTGCCGCATTTTCGAAGTATACTCACACGGCTGGCCACACGGCAGCGGCTTTCCACAAATTTGGCCGCACGTCGGCACCGGATCAAGGCACGAAGTTCTTACATAGCCCACTTTTACAGTGATTGCCTTCTCACAGCCCTCCTCTTCTGACGCCTCAGTTGCGGCGGTATCCGGAGCCAGTTCACCGGTCCCCTCTGGACTGGGGCCTGCAGGATCCGCGTTGTCTCCAGACTCTGTTGTCATCCCAGACGCACCTCCCGCTTCTTGTATGTCACTCTGTGAAATTTATACCAGTGGGTCAAGATGATGGTTCAGTTTTACTTTTTCCAGGTATCTTATATTTATCATCTCTATATATAAAAATTGAAATTGCATGTTCATCCTCTATGCGATCCTTTACCAATCATCCAAATGCTATGAAACTTGGCTCATTTGATGCCTGTACACCCATGAAGGTTCATGACCCAAAAACTAAAATAAGACATGCAGTTCAGGAGATATGACATTATAAACAAGGACATGACACCAAACAAAAAGATAGATTTATCCACCCACCATTTAAGAGTGAGGGCACTTAGCAACCTGCAACAAACTTTGCAACTAATTCCAAACCTTGGCAAAAAATTTTTCTCTGGCATCCTTCTCCCCCATCCCAACGCAAAGAAAAGAGGTTTATCACTTACTTCTTTTTTCACTGTACCTGACAAGCTGTTGCATCAGGTCTACTGTTTGTATGTAATACATGATTACTATTAACACTATTTGAGCAAGCAGAGTGGCACAGTGGTAACACAATGGGTCCGCATTTGAGAAGATGCTGGTTGAAACCCATCTTCTGCCATCGTCATTAGATTAGTTTTTCGTCCCACAGATCCATGTTGAGGAAATCCTCATGGATGTCCAACATGTCAAGGAACAACATTTACAAGCTGAATAATATATATTTTTTTAGCTGATAATATAATACTAATGTGAGTACTGATACATGCATCATTTGGTACAATTTAGAAATTCACTAATGGAGTAGAAGGAGTTGGCCACTAGAAAGTCTTTTAGGTTCCTCTTAAACGGATCTTTATTTGTAGCTAAATTTTTTATACTTGATCGTAAATTATTGAAAATGTGTGTTCCTGAGTAGTGGACCCCTTTTTGAACTAAAGTAAGTGCTTTTAAGTCCTTGTGTAGATCATTTTTATTCCTAGTATTGTATGCATGAACTGAGCTGTTTGTTGAGAAAAGGGATATATTATTTATGACAAATTTCACTAAGTAATAAATATACTGAGAGGCAGTAGTTAATGTACCCAGTTCTTTGAAGAAGCTTCTACAGGATATCCGTGAATTTACTCCACAAATAATACGTATTTCATGCTTTTGGACTCTGAAGACTTTTGACTGACTTTAAGAGTTACCCCAAAATATTATACCTTATGACATCAAGGAATGAAAGTAAGCAAAGTATGCAAGCTTTGTTATTTTTGTGTCTCCTATGTCTGATAACATTCGTATTGAAAATACAGATTTGTTGAGTCGATCTGCAGTTCTGTGGTGTGCTCCTCCCAACTGAATTAATCATCATGCTGCAATCCCAGGAATTTAATACTGTCAACCTCTTCTATCTGCTCTTATTCATACTTAATGCATATACTGGTGGGAAATCTCTGACATGTTCTGAAAAGACTTACTACATGCAGTTCAATGATTAATGACAATGAGTTGGCTTTAAACCATTTATTAATGTTCATGAAAATATCATTAGCAGACCTTTCTGTAACTATGCTTGTCGTACTTTTTATTGCAATACTTATCTCATCTGCAAACAAAACAAACTCTGTTTCTGGTAGTGTAACTGATGAGAGGTCATTAATGTACACAAGAATAAGCAATGGCCCTAAGACGAATTCTTGTGAGACACCACATGTAATTTCTTCCCATTTCGATCATGACTGTTGGCTTAATTCACTAGTCACTTGCACTGACACCCTTTGTTTCTTGTTAGTGAGGTACGACTAACCATTTTACAGCATTTCCCGTGACCCCATAGAATTCTAATTTACTTAAAAGGATTCAAGTTTTCCATGATTTCCCTATATCTCCTCCCGATAAATCCCGACATGGTTTCTTTCAAAAGGCACGCTCGACTGTACGTCCCATCCTTAGCAAAAAACAGGGTCTGCTCTGTATCTAATGACCTTACTGTCGAAGGGACATTAAAACGTTCATGAAGGCTCACGCCACTGGGGCGTGAGGGCTGCCTCGCCTTCTGGATGGCGCACGCCTGTGTGGCGTCACAGAACTCCCACGTGGCCGAGGCTCATAGGATCATTTCGACTTGCAGGTTAAAATGAACACTCTCGCCAGGCCCTCAGTGGACAGTTTGCTGTCATTGATGTTGGTTCGTCCGTGGGTTAGTCAACTGATTTTCTCCAGCTCTTCCAATATTCATCTCCATTACTCCACCATTTGGATATTTTTTGTTCTAAAGGTAAGTTATCTCATAAGACCAATTTCGTAGGGAAATAGCTACGATTTTTTTCAGAGGCACCCCAGAACTGGGCTTTTTGAGGAAATTGGGGAGGGGGTTAAAACACCTCTGGCTATGTCCTGGACTTTTATGTCATATAGTATAATTCTGTTTCTTTGTTCTTGTACATTTAGATAAATTATGTATAGATTGTCAATATGTTTTCATTCTTGAATATATTCACTGAAGTTTTGAAATATAGGTTTGTTTTGAATACAGATGTATACACATACGTGGAGGTGATTTTCTTTCAATTACTGTTTTTTCTTCATGTACTTTCAATTGTTTTTATATATAACTACTTTCCTGTTTAATAAATAGATTCTTTACATTGATTATTACTTGTCCCCAATTTTCTGAAACTCGTGTGTCTAAATTTGAATGGGAAGTATGCCATGAAAAGTAAAAAATAAAAATCAGTAACTTTACAATAAAAGATCAGAATGTGAAGTATACCTTAAAAATATGAATTCAAACTGGAAAACAAGAATTTGCGATATAGGCAGAGGGTCTTTGCTGTTTGTTTGCTATATGGGTTTGCCTACCATAACCCCTCTCCACCCTAGCAGCCTGCAGACGCCACTGTAGTGTGACATCAAAATTATACTCATATCGTGGTATAAAATTTTGTTTCTTGGTATATATTGTATTGTTGGCCATGTCAGATTCAATTTACGCCACAAAAGAAGTTCGGCCCAAGTGAAAATAAATCACCAATCAATCGTCGCAAACATGTTAAACCCTAATCTTTCTGTTCACTGCTTACTTTGCATTGGTATCCATATTTATCACTAAATCTCATGGCAAATTTATATCACTATGACACACATTTCAGGAGATATGATTTCAAACTTTGAGATGTATGAAAAACTGCATGGGATTCTGTTTTATTACCTATTTACTACAAAAGTTATTTGAAATGCTTATCAAAATGTACTTTTCAAGTATATAAAACCACATGCCTGTGACAAAGCAATGTTGAATCAAAATTTCAAAGCAATTTATAAAGAACTTTTGGAGATTTGTGATTAGAAATATTAAGATTTTCTGTTTATTCTTAGTAGCAAATCTTGGAATATTCTTGGCTAATTAAATTGAAATTTTGCCTCAATGTTGCACACACAGTTGGGTACTGCAATACATGAAAGACAACAGCAAATGCGGAAGAATATACATATTGTGTTAATGTTTACATTTGTATTATTCATATGATGTACGGGAATAATAAGAAATGAAGCAAGGCAACTGACTTTTAGTAGCGATTCTTAAATCTTCTACGAATAAAAAATCTGTGCGGACAAGTTACGTAATCTTAAATGTTTGAAAGATTAAATAAATCAATGTACAAAATACCCCTGCTTAACCTTCTGGAATGTGCAATCTGTGTGTTAAGTACTTTTCACAGTTCTGAAATGTCTTCATGGCAATAACAAGTACATACACATCAAATAAACACTGATTCCTCTGTGTCTGAATGTCTTGTTCGTCACTAATGGTGTGCCTGATATGCAACTATAAAATTATTTAACATTTACACATCCCATTTTTTAAGAATCCATTTTTTAACTTCCAAAATATCTACTCATCTTTTCAGGTTTTAATTTGAGTCTTCCCCTTATAAAAAGAATAAAAATAAAAAAGAAGAAAAAATTCGTAATCCTTTCCTTTTGAAGACTTCATTCTGCAATTACTTTTTATTTCATAAAAAAAAAAAAAAAAATAAATAAATAAATAAAAATTAATAGATTGAAGAAAGTTTCTTATCTTTTAGACCACCTAAACAACATATATATATATATATATATATATATATATATATATATATATATATATATATTTTTTTTTTTTTTTTTTTTTTTTTCTCTACAGTATGTCTGCCTAGGTGTACTTGTGTCTGTGTGAATGTGTGGGCATGTGTGCATTTGTTTACCCTCCATTTTTCCCCCCAAGGTAAGTCTTTCCTCTCCCGGGATTGGAATGGCTCCTTACCCCCTTCCTTAAAACCCTCATCATTTCCTTTTCCCTCTCCTTCCCTACTGCCTGAAGACGCAACTGGGTTGCGAAAGCTTGCGATTGTGTGTGTGTGTGTATTCATTTATTTATTTGTGATGCTGTCACACCTGTGCTCCTTCGCCTGGTGAGTAATCTTCGTCTATTTTTTATATTTTATTTTTCCTGCTAGGAATTTTTCGTCTTAATAATCGTTTCATATATATATATATATATATATATATATATATATATATATATATATATAGAAAACAGATGACTTACCAAAAGGACCGGCTCGTCGATAGAAACAAATAAAATAAATCACACACAAACACACATACAAGCTTTCGCCACCACTGGCAGCTTCTTCAGGAAAAAGAGGAAAAAAGGGGAGGAAAAGGGAAGGATATGGGTTTTAAGGAAGTGGAAAAGGAGTCATTCCAATCCCAGGAGTGGAAGGACTTACCTTAGGGGAAAAAAAGGAAGGTAAACAAAAACACACACACCCACACATTTACACAGACGCAAGTACACTTAGGCGTCTGTGTAAATGTGTGGGTGTGTGTGTTTTTGTTTACCTTCCTTTTTTTCCCCTAAGGTAAGTCCTTCCACTCCTGGGATTGGAATGACTCCTTTTCCACTTCCTTAAAACCCATATCCTTCCCTTTTCCTCCCCTTTTTTCCTCTTTTTCCTGAAGAAGCTGCCAGTGGTGGCGAAAGCTTGTATGTGTGTTTGTGTGTGATTTATTTTATTTATTTGTTTCTATCGACGAGCCGGTCCTTTTGGTAAGTCATCTGTTTTCTATTTCTATTTTTATTTTTGTTTATCCCACCGGGAAAGTTTCCCTCTATAATTTATATATATATATATATATATATATAAAATAGATGAAGAACACTTACCAGGCGAAGGGGCACAGGCAGTAATAGCAACAAATAAACACACAGACACACACACACTCAAAAATGCTAGCTTTCGCAGCCTAGCTGCTTCATCAGGCAGAAGGGAAGGAGAGGGAAAAGGAAATGATGAGGGATTTAAGGAAGGGGGTAAGGAGCCATTCCAATCCCGGGACAGGAAAGACTTACCTTGGGGTGTGGGTGTATGTGCATTTATTTACCTTCCATTTTTTCCCCCAAGGTAAGTCTTTCCTGTCCCGGGATTGGAATGGCTCCTTACCCCCTTCCTTAAATCCCTCATCATTTCCCTTTCCCTCTCCTTCCCTTCTGCCTGATGAAGTAGGTAGGCTGCGAAAGCTAGCATTTTTGAGTGTGTGTGTGTCTGTGTGTTTATTTGTTGCTATTACTGCCTGTGCCCCTTCGCCTGGTAAGTGTTCTTCATCTATTTTTTACGTATATTTTTTGCCTGTTAGGAATTTTTCCTCTATAAAAAAAAAATTATATATATATATATATATATATATATATATATATATATATATATATATATATATATATATATATAGAAGGAGACCTTCCAGGTAGGAAAATGGTATAAAATAAAGATTTTTGACTTACCTAAAGTACAGGCTGGTCGATAGGAACACTAAACACACACAAAAACACACAACCATTCGAGCTTTCGCCACCAGTGGTGGCTTCTTCGGTAAAAAGAGGGAGGAAGGAGAGGAGAAAGGGAAGGATACGGGTTTTAAGGAAGTGGAAAAGGAGCCATTCCAATCCCAGGAGTGGAAGGACTTACCTTAGGAGACAAAAAGGAAGGTAAACAAATACACACACACACTCACACATATCCACATCCAAACATACTTAGGCAGACAGACATCTTGTCTGCCTAAGTATGTTTGGATGTGGATATGTGTGAGTGTGTGTGTATTTGTTTACCTTCCTTTTTGTCCCCTAAGGTAAGTCCTTCCACTCCTGGGATTGGAATGGCTCCTTTTCCACTTCCTTAAAACCCGTATCCTTCCCTTTCTCCTCTCCTTCCTCCCTCTTTTTCCCGAAGAAGCCACCACTGGTGGCGAAAGCTCGAATGGTTGTGTGTTTTTGTGTGTGTTTAGTGTTCCTATCGACCAGCCTGTACTTTAGGTAAGTCAAAAATCTTTATTTTATACCATATATATATATATATATATATATATATATATATATATATATATATATATATATATATCAAAATGCTTCAAACAAATTTCTTTTAGGGTACGGGGTAGTAAAATATCCTTAAGATTTAAAATAAAAATCTAAATGAAGTTTTAATTTGTTAAATTTTACTGTTAATATTGTCATTTTGGATCCACTGGATGTGATTGAGTAGTAATTTTTTTTAAATATATGTACTTGAGTTGACATATTATTTGGGTCCGAGATTCGGAAGATTTGATTCGGGTTTGGAATTTGGCACATGTTTTATTTAACATTCGGTATTCTGATTCTATTTGGTATAATTGGGGTTCAACCCATCCCTAGCTAGTAGTGTATACATGATACTGCTTTCCATTCTGCCTATTATCTAAATGTGTTTGTAAACATTTAAATTTTTCTAAATAATAGGTGTGTGTTTGTGTGTGTGTGTGTGTGTGTGTGTGTGTGTGTGTGTGTGAATAAATATAGCAATAACTACATATTTTTATTTATGTTGTCAGTAGCTTCTGTCCAGATACATGTTGAAGCGAAATCCTTTGTGTGTGTTCTTGCAGATGTTGACCGAGCGAAAAAAAATTAGGGCTTCCTCCTTTAAATTGTACAAAAATCATGAGTATTGATAGTAATCTTCATTCATGAAGTAAGCATTGAGGTTCTTGAGAGCAGGCCCAGCTATTCCATTCCTGCATAGCGCCAACTACATTACCTTTTTTGATAACAGTCAAACTCATAGCAATAATATAATTTTATTAAATTTAGTCTTCAACTACTTTTTGAATTAATCCACCACATTTTAGCTCTAAAAGTAAATGGAACATTTTTATTGTATTTAAAATACACCACTGGCCATTAAAATTGCTACACCAAGAAGAAATGCAGATGATAAACGGGTATTCATTGGACAAATATATTATATTAGAACTGACATCTGATTACAGATCCTGAGAAATCAGTACCCAGAAGAACCACCTCGGGCCGTAATAATGGTCTTGATATGCCTGAGCATTGAGTCAAACAGAGCTCGGATGGCATGTACAGGTACAGATGCCCATGCAGCTTCAACACGATACCTCAGTTCATCAAGAGTAGTAACTGGTGTATTGTGACGACCCAGTTGTTCGGCCACCATTGACCAGACATTTTCAGTTGGTGAGAGATCTGGAGAATGTACAGTCGAACATTTTCCATATCCAGAAAGGCCCGTACAGGACCTGCAACATGCGGTTGTGCATTATCCTGCTGAAATGTAAGGTTTTGCAGGGATCGAATAAGGTTACAGCCATGGGTCGTAACATCTGAAATGTAATGGTCACTGTTCAAAGTGCCTTCAATGTGAACAAGAGGTGACCGAGACGTGTATCCAATGGCACCCCATACCATCACGCCAGGTCAAACTCCAGTATGACGATGATGAATACACGCTTCCAATGTGTGTTGAACAATGTTGACATCACCAATCGCGGATGCGACATCATGATGCTGTAAACAGAACCTGGATTGATCCGAATAAATGATGTTTTGCCATCTGTGCACCCAGGTTTGTCATTGGGTACACCATCGCAGATGCTCTTGTCTGTGATGCAGTGTCAAGGGTAACTGTAGCCATGATCTACGAGCTGATAATCCACGTTGCTTTGCTGCAAACGTCATCCAACTGTTTTGCAGATGGTTGTCGTCTTGCAAAGGTCCCCATCTGCTGACTCAAGGAACGAGACCTGAGTGCACGATACGTTACAGCCATGTGGATAAGATGCCTGTCACCTCAACGGCTAGTGATACGAGGCTGTTGGGATCCAGCATGGCGTTCCGTATTGCCCTTTTGAACACACCGATTCCATATTCTACTAACAGTCATTGCTGCTCGTGTTGGTCATGATCCAATGTCGCGATTCGATAAACCACAATCGCTTTTGGCTACAATCCAACCTTTACCAAAGTCAGAAATGTGATGGTACACATTTCTCCTCTTACACGAGGCACCACAACAACTTTTAACAAGGCAACATCGATCAACTGCTGCTTGTGTATGAGAAATCTGTTGGAAACTATACTCTTGTCTGCACATTGTAGGTGTAACCAGTGGTGCCAACCTTGTGTGAATGCTCTGAAAAGCTAATGATTTGCATATCGCAACATCTTCTTCCTGTTGGTCAAATTTCACGTCTGTAGCACGCCATCTTCATGGTGTAGCAATTTTAATGGCCAGGAGTGTACAACAGAAGCAGTAATCTGACCTTTCACATTTGGTCTACAATCAAGATGTGTGAATAATGATTAATACTCTAACTCAAGAAACAAAAGAACAATTTTTCATGGAATACTCCATTTGATGAGCTTCCCTGATTTAAGGTCTTCCATGGCAGCATGTACTTTTAGACTTGGTCAGACACTTGTTGAAGTCAAGTGTTCCTGCAGAAAGAAAATTCTCCCACAGTACCTCTTCCAGCCTTTTAAATAAATCCCCCCCCCCCCCCCCATAAATAAAGGCGAATATTCTGTGCCTTATTCAGAATAAGTGATGTAAAACATGTTACATCACAACGTTTGAGGCAGCTCTCCAAGCTACCACATACTGTGCCAGCCTCCATCTCCTCATAAGAACGGCAACCCACATTCATGTCCACTTGCTTACTGTATTTATCTCTCAGTCTCCCTCTGCAATTTTAACTCCATACACTTCCCTCCAATTCTAGATTGACGATTCCTTGATGCCTGTTCCGTTCAGGACTGCATTATTAGTTATGTAATCTACCCATTATTTGTCTGTAGCACCACATTTCAAAAGTTTCTATTATCTTTCTGTCTGAATTCTTTATCATGCATGTTTCACTTGAGACGTACCAGACCACTCAGGGCAGTATTTATTTATAATGTACGACAATAAACTACTAAGATGCTTATGTTTACATAGAAGCTATATGCAAATAAGCAACGATGATATCATGGATTGTAATTTTATTGTGGGTTGTTGTTGTTGTGGTCTTCAGTCCAGAGACTGGTTTGATGCAGCTCTCCACCCTACTCTATCCTGAGCAAGCCTTTTCATCTCCTCATAAGAACGACAACCCACATACACTTGAATCTGCTTGTTATACGCGTCTCTTGGTCTCCCTCTGCGATTTTTACCCCACACACTTCCCTCCAATGCTAAATTCACAATTCCTTGATGTCTAAGAATGTGTCCTACCAATCTATCCCTTCTTTTAGTCAAGGTATGCCAGAAATTTCTTTTCTCCCCAATTCGGTTCAGTACCTCCTCATTAGTTACGCGATCCACCCACCTAATCTTCAGCATTCTTCTGTAGCACCACATTTCAAAAGCCTCTATCCTCTTTCTGTCCACACTGCTTATCGTCCATGTTTCACTCCCATACAAGGCAACACTCCATACAAATGCCTTCAGAAAGGACTTCCTTAGGCTTAAATCAATATTAGATGTTAACAAATTTCTCTTTTTCAAAAACGCCTTTCTACCCATTGCCATTCTGCATTTTATATCCTCTGTACTGCAACCATCATTTGTTATTTTACTGCCCAAGTAACAAAACTCATCTACCTCCTCTATTGTTTCATTACCTAATCTAATTCCTTCAGCATCACCTGATTTTCTTACACTGCACTCCATTACCCTAGTTTTACTCTTGTTAATGTTCATCTTATATGCACCTTTCAGCACACTGTTCATTCCGTTCAATTGCTCTTGCAGGTCATTTGCTGTCTCTGACAGAATTAGTATGTCGTCGGCAAAAGCCAATGTTTTCAATTCTTCACCCTGAACTTTAATTCCTTCTCCAAATTTCTCCTTGCTTTCCTTTATAGCTTGCTCAATGTACAAATTGAACAACATTGGGGAAAGGCTACAACCCTGTCTTACTCCCTTTCCAACCACTGCATCCCTTTCATGCCCTTCAACTCTGACAACCGCTGTCTGGTTTTTGTACAAGTTGTAAATAACCTTACGCTCCCTATATTTTACTCCTGCTTGCTTGAGAACTTGAAATAGTTTGTTCCAATCAACATTGTCAAAAGCCTTCTCCAAATCTACAAAAGCTAGAAATGTAGGTTTGCCTTTTCTTAATCTATCTTCTAGGATAAGCCGTAAAGTGAGTATTGCCTCCCGTGTTCCTACATTTCTCCTGAACCCAAACTGATCTTCCCCGAGGTCGGCTTCTACCAGCTTTTCCATCCTTCTGTATATAATTTGTGTTAATATTTTGCAACCATGACTTATTAAACTGATGGTTCTGTAGTTTTCACACCTGTCTGCACCCGCTTTCTTTGGAATGGGGATTATTACATTTTTCTTAAAGTCTGAGGGTACTTCACCTGTCTCATACATCTTACACACAATGTGAAACAATTTTGTCATGGCTGGTTCTCCCAGAGACTTCAGTAGCTCTGACGGGATATCATCTACTCCAGGGGCCTTGTTTCGACTTAGATCTTTCAGTGCTCTGTCAAATTCATCTCTCAGTATAATATCTCCTATTTCATCATCATCTACATCCTCTTCCCTTCCTACAATAGTGTCTCGAAGTTCATTTCCTTTGTAGAGCCCCTCTATATACTCTTTCCACCTTTCAGCTTTCCCTTCTTTGCTGAGAACTGGTTTTCCATCAGTGTCCTTGATATTCATAGAGCTGTTTTTCTTATCGCCAAATGTTTCTTTTATTTTCCGGTAGGCTGTATCTATTTTTCCCCTATTTATACATTCTTCTACATCCTTGCATTTGCCTTCTAGCCACTCCTGCTTAGCCATTTTGCACTTCCTGTCAATCTCATTTCTTAGTCGCCTGTACTCCATTTTGCCTGTTTCATTTACTGCATTTTTATATTTTCTCCTTTCATCGATTAAATTTAGTATCTCCTGTGATATCCAAGGATTTTTTGTAGGTCTTGCCTTCCTACCTATTTTGTCCTCTGCTGCCTTCACTATTTCATCTCTCAATTTTACCCATTCCTCCTCAACTGTTATTTTCCCCTGTTTCTGTCAATTGTTGCCTGAAGCTCCCTCTGAAATTCTTAAGAACTTCAGGTTCCTTCAATTTATCCAGGTCCCATCTCCTTATTTTCCTACCTTTCTGTAGTTTCTTCAGTTTCAGCCTACAGTTCATAACCAACAAGTTATGGTCAGAGTCTATGTCTGCCCCTGGGTATGTCCTACACTTTAAAACCTGGTTCCGAAATCTATGTCTTACCATTATAAAATCTATCTGGTATCTCCCGGTGTCTCCTGGTCTCTTCCACGTATACAACCTTCTTTTGTGATTCTTAAACCAGGTGTTTGTTATAACTAAATTATGTTCCGTGCAAAATTCTACCAGGCGGCTTCCTCTTTCATTCCTTTTGCCCAGACCATATTCCCCCACTATCTTCCCTTCCCTTCCTTGTCCTACTACCGAATTCCAGTCTCCCATAACAATTAAGTTTTCCTCTCCCTTAATTGTCTGAATAATTTCCTTTAGCTCCTCATATATTGATTCGATTTCCTCATCATCGGCAGAGCTAGTTGGCATATAAACCTGTACTACTGTTGTCGGTGTTGGCTTCGTATCTATCTTGACAATGATAATGCGATCGCTGTGCTGGTCATAGTAGTTTACCCGCATTCCTATTTTCTTATTCATTATCAATCCTACTCCTGTGATACCCCCAACTGATTTTGTATTTATAATCCTGTAGTCACCTGACCAGAAATCCTGTTCATCCTGCCACCGAACTTCACTAATCCCTACTATATCTAACTTCAACCTATCCATTTCCCTTTTTAAATTTTCTAATTTTCCTACTCGATTAAGGGATCTAACATTCCACGCTCCGACCCGTAGAATGCCAGTATTGTCTTTCCTGATGATCACATCCTCCTGAGTAGTCCCCGCCCGGAGATCCGAATGGGGGACTATTTTACCTCCGGAATATTTTACCCGAGTTATTGTGGGTTATCTTTGATTATTATGAAGGCCAAATAAATAAATCTTAATAGTTACCTGTCACAATATGTAAATGTCAAAAAGTATGTAATTTATCAAAATGAAAATACCACCTTATATGTTGGCAGTTAGATGACAGAATACTACCGATGCAATATGGACGTCAGGCCCATCTAGACGTAAGTAAAAAATGTGTTAATAATCTATTATCAAATCGTATACTAAATTTACGAAATGTGGTCCAATATTTTCACCAATGTTATTTCCAGGTACTTGGCAACTGTTGTAAAAGCCGATACAGCTGTTGAACATTATAAATAAATACAGGCACTTATTGCAGCAAACTGGACGAATTAATATCTTGAAATGTCATTCAGTGACATATTTATTGCTGGAGACCCAAAAGAAAAGAAACTGTCTATTCCCTTCAATTATCATACTATAATTCAACAACATTAATGTAGGCAGTTTATTGATAATTAATGTATTTCAATAGTTCATTTCATAATTGGGTGAAATTTTGAATGAAGGTAGTATTTCCAAAAATTCTAGTGATTAATTATTTGCAGAAGTTTTGACAATTGTCAAAAAACAAATCTGTACATTTCATGAAATAATTTTTTAAAAGAAAATTTTCCTGACATCTGCTTCACTGCAAAGTATACTTCACTGAAGTTTTAAGTAAGTGCCTTATATGTCAATTTTAATGGATGCCCAACATACTGTATCATTAGGGTGAATTGACACAGTAAGATTGAATGTTTTAACGCATCCTATCTTGATAACTCTTGCTCTCGTTACTGAAATGTTTAGGTAAAATTAAAATTTCTAATCTAAAGTTTAATTTTGCAAGGAATAATATAAATTAAGGGGGTGGAGGGATTAGGTAATAGTGGGAATCAAACCCCAGCCGTAGAATTAGCAATGTATTACTTGCAACTTTACGCAATATCCTGCACCGCATTTATCACAGCTAATATTAGAGCAAGTGTGACCATACCCTGTAAGAACCTGTGTAGTGGGCTATCTATGGTTCTGATTTAGAAGTGTGGCTCAATGTTATGTTAGGGTCGAACCATACATGTCTGCTTTCGTATCCCAGGAACTACCTTAGTTGCAGATATTATCTTTTACCTGTTATCCTATAGTAAAAAACACTTCATGCACAGGCTGTAGTAAATAAGAATTATTAAATAAAATAACTGGTTCATTAATAAAAAGGGGTTTTATTCTAATGCTTGCTAATGATGTATGCATAGTCAGAGATTTATAGGAATAATGTTTATTCAATCAAATTGGTTCCTTATTGAAAGTGGTCAAATAAATTATTAATCATAAATAGAATAAAACGGTTAAATAATTGTACGAGGTAAGAAATTGGTAGCACTTTCCCCCAACTAACAAGGAAATGGTCAGACTTGTCATGCCAAAACCTGTATTGATTTTTTTAGTTAGCATTGAAGGAAGTCTGTATGCAGAATGTTAGCTGCTGACATGGCCTGGAAGCCACGATAAAAAAAATCAAGAAAATGGCTGTTTTTCCTGCTTGGTGCTTGTGGCGGCAGCTGGCCACCCCTGGAAATGGCGAGTCGCGAGCTGTTGTTATGGTGAGCGTTGTGCGTATGTTCGGATGGTGCAGCTGTCTTATGGCGTTCACTAAAGAAACACAGAAATAATGTATGTTTCGCAAGCATTCAACATGAGACTGTCATCCGTTCAAAATAGTTTAAGTTTCCCGAACACCATTTCTGCATTTATGTAAAAACAAAAACAGATCATCTGCACTGGCATACTCTTGTTCTCTCAAAGTTAGAGGTCCAAGAAGTGGCCATTCGTTGTGCAAATCTCAACACACGGCCTGATCGAATCACTCGTCATCCAGGAGGGTCCTCCTGTCAAGACTAGACACACAGTTCTTTTCCGCGCACACCCTTTGCTCACACACTCTCCATCAGTTCTGTCCTTGGTCGCTTCCTCACAATTAGAGCTGAACTCTGTGGCCTTCGTGCGCTCCGTAACGATCTTCTCACGGTCGCCCTGCCAGCTGATAAGGGTGAAGCTACCGTCCTGATAGAATGAGCTGATTATGATAGAAAAATCCAACAGATGTTGGAAGAAGATACGTACCAGAAGCTGCCTCGAAACCAAACATCCAGAATTATGAAGATGATGTCAGAACTTCCTCAGGCCCAAAGACCACCTACTTTTTACAGTCTGCCAAAGGTGCACAAGAAGCATACACTTAAGGCCAATAGTGTTTACCATAGGATCTTCTACCTATAGACTTGCCAAACACCTGGCCACACTCCTCCCTATGCACGTTGGACACTGAACATCATATAAAGAATATGGCAGACTTCACTAACCGAATTAACGGACGGCTCCTAAGGGATGAAGATATTATCGTTAGCTTCAATGTGGTCTCCCTTTTCACGTGTGCTCCCATCACAGACTATTGACTTAATGGCCCAGTTTGACAATACCATCATGGATTTATTTAAGCACACCCTAATGTCATATTTCTTATATGGTGGAGATTATTTTAACCAGACAGACAGCGTAGTGATGGGAAGCTCTTTAGCTCCAGTTGTAGCCAACCTCACGCGAGGCTGCCAGGATGGTAAATAAAATTTAACCCAGTTAAATCATCAATCATTACTTCGGTCTCTATTACTGTAAACAGTGATGCTACATGATGCATGAAGGAAGGCAAAGAAGGACCATACCAATGTGTTGACCACAAAATATATTATAGCCAACCTTCCTGTTAGGTCCCGTTTCTGTGCGCTGATGGAGTACATTTTCAATTTGTGCTTGATTGTAGAACTTCGCAACCTGTTTTATGATGAGAAGTGTGTGTCTAATTGTGTGGGTGTCTTTACTAAGTGTGCGAGTTCTGTTGACTGCGACAGTACTCAACATGAAAATTCCCATTTGTTAAAATAGTTATAATTAATTATGTAACTTTTAGATATTGAAGTGAATCATGGAGGACTTTAAGGAAATTGCCTTGGACACAGCTCCTGCAAAGCCTAAATGCTTTTATCGATACTTCGACGATACCTATGTCATCTGCTCTCATGGACAGAAAAAGGTACAAGAGTTCCTGGAGCACATCAACAGTATCCACGACCACATTAAATTCACAATGGAAGTAGAAAAGCATGGTTCCCTCCCATTCCTGGACGTTCTTGTCCATCGTAAAAGCAATGGAAGTCTGGGTCACAG
The DNA here is from genome assembly GCA_026315105.1 of Locusta migratoria. Classification (NCBI taxonomy): domain Eukaryota; kingdom Metazoa; phylum Arthropoda; class Insecta; order Orthoptera; family Acrididae; genus Locusta; species Locusta migratoria. Next base: position 49,101,429 of record CM048752.1, read on the forward strand.
CGTTTACTGCAAGCCCACTCACACGGATCAGCATTTGCATGCTACCAGCTACCATCACCCGGCACAGAAACAGTCTCTTCTGAAGACCTTAGTACATAGAGCCAAAATCGCATCAGATGCTGAAAACATGTCAAATGAACCCAGCCACTTGTGCAAAGTTTTCAAGGATAACGGCTACAGCAAGAGAGAAATATCTCAAGCAGTTTCACATAAGGCACGTAATTAGAAGACATCTGAAGAAAACTTCAAAAAGACTGCATTTTTGCCGTTTTGTGGATCCACAAAAGGGAAAATTAGACGGCTCCTGAAGAGACATAAAATTGACACAATCTTCAGGCCTCCAGCAAAGATCCGACAACTAATGATGCCCGTGAAAGATGACGTAGGTCTCAAAACACCAGGCATTTATAAAATTCCATGTGACTATAGGCAGTTTTATATCGGCCAGACTGTTTGCACTATTTAACAGCGACGCATAGAACACGCGAGGTGTTTTCGACGATGGTATACCAAAAAATCAGCTGTGGTGGAATATTCTATGGAAAACGGACACCGAATTGCTTTCGACAAGACCTCTATTATTAAACGGACCATCAGCTTCTGGGAGAGCATAATAAATGTGGCAGTAGAGCTCAAAATTTCTGAAAACACCCTCAATAAATGTGGTGGCTTGCAGCTCAGTACAGCTTGGGGTTACATTATTGTGGAGTTGAAGCGGGCGTGGCATACGCGTGACCAAAACCTTGACTTATGTGGTCAAGGAACTGGGCACCAGTGATGTCACTGGTGGAAGCACGGGTATATAAGCACGATAGCGGCCGTGAAATGACAGTCATCCACTTGACAATGGCAGAGGAGTTCTCTGTCGAAAACTCGTGGTCAGTATAGAACATGACGTGGCTTGTAACCTGAGGTGATTTCATTAAAAGAGTACATCTTAGCTGAGCACTCACTGCATTAGCTTTGCTACACTTTTATTCCAGTTCGGTTACTATGTTGCCATCCTCCCAGAAAATACATCTTAAGTATGAGAGAGAGAGAGAGAGAGAGAGAGAGAGAGAGAGAGAGAGAGAGAGAGAGAGAGAGAAAATAATCGATGAAATAATTATATCCTAAGTACTTCAAACTGTCCACCTGTACTAACTTTGTTCCTCCTACATAACATTGAAGTAACAATGTAAAAAAATCTATTACGGAAGAAACATTAGGGTTTAACACCGTGTCGACAGCATGGTCATTAGAGATGGATCTCACACTCAATGTTTCAGCAAGGATGAGGAAGAAAATTGGCCTTGGCCTTCTACAGAACCATCCCAATATTTGCCTGGAGTCATGTAGGGAAATCACGCAAAATCTAAATGTGGATGGCCAGAGGTGGATTTGAACCACCCTCTTCGTGAACGCAAATCAAGTGTGTTATCCCTGTGCCACATCATTTGTGTGTGTGTGTGTGTGTGTGTGTGTGTGTGTGTGTGTGTGTGTGTGTGTGTGTGTGTGTGTGTTTTGAGTAGTTGGGGTTTTTACATCAGTCAGACAAAATATTGAGCAATCTGAAATGTTCATATATCAGCTGTTTCTCACAAAGGGCGTGAGGGGCCCCTCGACAAGACTGCGAGCCCCGTGCGACCGGCCGAAAATGTCGAGGCACTCACCTGCAAGTCCCGCAGAGGCACTTTGCCGCACGGGCAGTGGGTGACGACGTCCGGCGACAGCGCGCAGGGGTCGCAGGGCCCCCGGTGGCACGCCGCCTCGCACCGGTGGTTGCCGCACGCCAGCTCGCGCCCGCACACCTCGCCGCACGCGAAGCTCTCGGCGTGGGCCTCTTCCGAGTCGCACGGCACCTCGCGCGTCGCCTTGCCGCACCAGCACACTGTGGGCACAACGTCCGAACTCGGTACCGTACACAGGGAGAGTTCACATTTTGCTACCACATCGACAACTGTCACGCAAAAGTCCAGTTTGGAATTCAATAAAATAATGAGGATATTTTACAACTGACCACAATGAGACACGTCAAGCTACGACTGGCGCACAAAAATGACTAGTACAAACAGAACTCTATATTTCGGCCATTAGCCGTCGTCAGGAAAAACATCAATCGAACAATTGCGCGCACGCGCGCGCGCACACACCCACACCCACACACACACACACACACACACACACACACACACACACATTTCACAGATACTCAACTGTAATCTCCAGCTGCTGCACTCCATGCCGAGTGGTGAGGAGAGGACAGGATGATGCGGGCGCGCGACAGCTAGGTCTTTAGTGCCCGTAAAAGATTATTAGAAGACGAGTGTGACTGAAGAAAAGAGGTAATGAAGGAAAACAGGTACATATCAAAACTAAAGTGGCACGGGAAACAAAGCAATCACAACAACAACAGATACTGCATGTCAGCAATGTAAGGTGGCCCATTGAAGTACAGAGTCGTAAATGAACTTTCGAGGCAACTTCAGGGGGACTGTAGGCAGAGTAAGGCAATGGGCCAACCAGTCATTAATGCACTAAAACCTCCAGCCTAAAATCTTAGTCAAGAGGCCAGAAAAATAAAAAAAAATTTAAAACGCTCATCACACTCACATTATTGTCAGTTAAAACAGAGGTCAGAGCACCATCAAAATTCATTGCTGCCCTCTCAGAACAATATAAAATACATTCAACAAAAATGTGGCGTGCCGTGATTTGCACACCATAGCCGTTACAAAATAGTCCAGTCAATTGGTGCTCGAAACAGCCTGTTTCGTAACAAAATTCCGAAAGTTTTTTTTTTTCTAAATGGTTCTGTTTTCGAATTTCAAGTTTCCTGCCTTGTAGGAGGTCGGCTTCACAATGAAAAACTCAAAAAACCTCAAACTTTTCGCACTTTTTTCAGTTTCTTGCTTATATCTCGAAAACTAAGCGTTTCTCGAAGATGTTCATTCTGAGCAAAATTAAAGTAGGCAAAATATCATACAAAATGCACTACTCATGTTTGGTTTTCTGACGAGCAGTATAGGCGCTAGAACTCCATGAAAAAGAGCAAATTTTTGGCCCTTCTGCAAAAATGTCAAAAACGCACAATTGCACACCCTACAACTAGAGAAATATACATGTTATCAACAAAATCCCTACTCCACGTGAAAGTACATTAAATTTCCTACAAGGGACGTATATAATATTCCATTTTCTCATATTGGGGGCAAGCACCAAAAAGAAAATTACGAGCAATGCTTTCTGCGCCCTATAGTGTAACGCGCCCTCCCACCTGCCTATCTTTCGCCGGCGCTATATTTTCGATGTGTTGCACTGAAAAGTGACTTTTTGAATGGATTAGAGGAAGTATGTTCGGGAAAAAAAAAATTATCAAATTACATTTAGAACATTTTAGTTAAATGACACTGAGCAGAAAACTGAATATGAAATCAGCATGTGTTATGAAATGAGTGCATGTCGAGCCCAGGATTGGGCTATCAAATGTTGTAACAAAACCTCCTACACCCCGTGAAAATAAATTAAACGTCCATCAGTCGAGTCAAAGTGGTTGACTCCTGTCCCCAACCCTAACGGGACGGTCCTTCCATTCCTTTGGTGGCCACATCCCTGCTAATAGGTTCACCCTCCATACACTTTTGAGCATCTAGCAGCCCATCTCATCTTATCTTGTGGTAGTTTAGTCAGGTCAGAGTTGCCAAAGTGTTGTGGTCGAATCTTTAAAGCTGCAACGTTTTTTTACTTTTCTGTTTCAAGTTTTTATTGTATGTGCACGCATAATGTCTCGCGCGGAAAGTGTAATTTGTGACAAACTGTTAGAAGATGGGACACAGAGGAGAGTTGAGAGCGAAAAGGATTTGAAAACTTGCATTCAAGCCAGTAAGAAGAGGGGATGGTAAGTTTCTAATATTTAAGAGGAACACTGAAATTGAGGTTCATGAAAAATGCAGGATGAATAATGTGAAAGGAAAGTCTATGGCTGCTTATTTAAAGAGGCCTCAAAACATCCTGAATCAAAACCGCTACGTTCAATTATACCTAAGTTTGCCTTTAAAACTGACTGCTTCTTATGTGGAGAGGAGGTGCCTCTGGACTACGCCAAGATACACATAAAGAAGCCCCCCCTCAAAACCTAATTTGGTATGCCCTGTGAGGAAACTAGCCGTTAGAGAAAATGTGCTCAGACTGGCAAGAAACTTAAGTAATGAATATGGGCGCAGTATAGTACGAAATGTAGAGCCCGTTACTGACTTGGTGGCAGCTGATGCGCAGTACCATTTCCTGTGCACGAGAACTCTACACCAGGCTCCAGCGACTATTCACGAGTGGGCAGACCCCCTGGAGGAGAGGTGGAAGATGCTATGCAAGCAGTTTACTGTTTTCTAGAAAACAATGACGAGGAATGTCAATTCACCATCAAAGAATTGATGGAGCAGATTGAATGTGATTCCTGTCCATTTCAGAGCACTATCAGAAGACACCTGCTTCAGAAGTATGGCGACAACATTTTAATTACAATAAGCAAACCTTACGTTTTGTGTTTCAAAGCCAATGGACACAAAATAATTAATGAATCCTGATAACGAGATATTCAGAGGCTGCCAGAGAAAGAACAAAAGTTTGCCATAATTGTGGAAGACATAAGATTGCAAGTATACAATGTGACTGAATACCCCGCTTCAGAAGGGTTTCTAGAGGAAATTGAGGATGTCACTCCTGAGACTCTTCGAGTTTTCGTGGATGCTGTGGTGCTGAGCAAAAAGCGAGGGGATCTAGAGCTGAGGTATAAGCAATACGTCAAATCAGCCTATCAGGCAACAGCAAACATGGCTTCCATACCTGCCACTGAAGCTGCGGCTTAACAACACACCTTCAGAGTTTTTCTTCACGTGCAGCAGTGGACTGGAAACTACTTGTTGGATCCACAGCAGTGGGGCAGGAAGTTGTCAAAAAGTGGGTTGGCTCCCATTACCAAACATTGAAACCCCCGGCTCCAAAGAGGCTTCTCCAACTTATATCTTGCAAATGCAAGACAGATTGCCACGGTTGGTGTGGATGCAGGTGAGCATGACTTTTCTGCACGAAACAGTGAATGTGAAGATGCGAAGGATTGTGCTCGATCGTTGACGACACTTTGAATACAGAAGATGAAGAGGACGTGCAGGAGCCACTTGCAGCACCACTGCCTGAAGCAGCTAAGGTGAAAGAGGGTATTAAATCATGTAATATTTTGCATCATTATGCGTCTTTATTAATCTTTATTAATCATTTTTTTCTGTCATAATATTAGTCATTCAATTACATATTTTTCAGTTGAAGATCAACCACTGACTGTTCAGCCTGGACTTTGCAAAGCCTCTGATAGTTTACCTGGACCTTCACATGACCAAGAAACATTACCTGTGCCGAAAACACCCAAATGGAGATTAATAAAATAACTGTGCATATGACATCAGTACAGGTATTTCTTCATAGAAGTATCGCTACACAACTTATTTGTCTTTTGTAATCATATTGCAACACTAAAGGCACTCTTTCTATTCCAGATGGAAAACCTATAAGAAGAGATGACCCAAACCTGAACTTGTCATTCACTCGTTACATGATACATGTACTCCATGTTACTATGTAACTTCAGCTTTCTGTTCAATGGCATGTACCTAACATGATCTAAATATAATTTGATAAATTTTTTTTTTTTTTTTTTTTTTTTTTTTTTTTTTTCAAATATACTCTCTCTTTAATCCATTCAAAACATTTTTCAGTGCAACACATCGAAAATATAGCGCTGGTGAGAGAGAGGCAGGTGGGAGGGGGCGTTACACTACAAAGCACAGAAAGCATTGCTCGTAATTTTCTTTTTGGTGCTTCCCCCCAATACGAGAAAATGGAATATTATAGACGTCCCTTGTAGGATATTTAATGTACTTTCATGTGGAGTAGGGATTTTGTTGATAACATGTATATTTATCGAGCTGTAGGGCATGCAAGTGTGAGTTTTTGACGTTTTCGCAGAAGGGCCAAAAATTTGCTCTTTTACATTGAGTTCTAGCGCCTATACTGCTCATCAGAAAATCAAACATGAGCAGTGCATTTTGTCTGCTTTAATTTTGCTCAGAATGAACATCTTCAAGAAACGCTTAGTTTTCGAGATATAAGCAAGAAACTGAAAAAGTGCGAAAAGTTTGAGGTTTTGAGTTTTTCGTTGTACCTCCTACAAGGCAGCAAACTTGAAATTCGAATTCAGCGACTCCAAGAACATACAGGAAAAAAAAAAAAAAAAAAAAAAAAAAAAAAACTTTCGGAATTTTGTTACAGAAAAATCCACCATTTGACTGGGCTAAAATGGGGGATCCTCTCGACAGCGTAAAAAGCCGTGCATCAACAGGCAGTGTCCGATTCTTAGACGTGTCAAGGCTACCTCGTGCTGCCTCAATGACTGACAGGGGGGTTCACTATGGTCCGACATTTGGTTTAATCAACCACAGTTTATTCCCCGTCACTGCCTGCACGATTCTTCCCACAAATGTAGAGACCTCTGCCGCACCACAGAGAGAATGTCCTGCAGGGGAATGGCACACTGTATGACATCACAGCCTCTGCAGGCCTCCTCGGCGGCCCTATCAGCCATTTCATTGCCACGAATGCCGACACGGCCGGGTACTCAACAAAATGATATTTGCTTCCCCCGCTGCTGGAGGGAGTACAGTTTGTCATGTATTAGCTGTACTATTTGTCAACTGGATACAGATTTTGTAAAGATTGAGTCGGACCACAGAAGAAAACGTGTGCCACAAACACACTGCATTTGTTCCATTGCCCACAGGGTCCCGTGTAACTCTGCTGAGAATACAGAGTAGGCCGTTGAGAGACAAATCCTGGCAGTGGTGTCGGGGAACAATACGGAGCGCCTAGGGGTCCCCCTGTACTGTATGGACCCATTCATGTAAACCACCATAAGATCTCGATGCTCGTCTGAAATGTTAAAAAACAGATTGAAATGTGAAATAGAAGTACAATCCTCCTTAAAATGTGTCAAGTCAAGCCATTGGAGGAGCCAAGGTGGACATTTACTCCAACCTCTATGTAAAACATTAAAACCTGCAACACCCATATTTTGTTTTGTTGTTGTTGTTGTTTATAGGGGACCAAACTACAAGGTCATCAGTCCCCTGTTCCAAGCAATGATGTAACATGTGACAGAACGAAAACTGAGAGAACAAGGATTAGAGAATTCCTTGAGTGTAAAACGAACAGAAACACTTCACTTCTTCACATATACACAGAGGAGTGCACAAAAGGGATAAAAGTACAATTTCACAGCAGAATGAAATGGCTGGCTGATCACTAGGATAAAAACGGATGAGCGAGCCATGCTGTACACACTAAAAAACCACCTCAACCGAAAATGACCCTTTCGCGGCTGCAGGGGTGAGCTCCCTGACTGACAGCCCGAAACCAGTTGCGGGCCTGAGTGGCGGCGGCTCACGCGGCCGCTGTGGGCTTCGGCCACTGCACACTTGCCGCGCGTTGCGGTGACCACACAACTGCCCCCAATAACACTGTTTATAAAATCAGTATCTCATTGCGCTGCCACAGCAGTTGCAGTTTGAGATACGAAGCAGCAGCAGCCTTTCAAACCTGAACCATGTTCCCCGTTGGGGGTTCGAATCCTCCCACCGGCATGGATGTTTGTGCTGTCTTCAGTAAAAGTTAGTTTATAAGTAGTTTGTAAGTTTAGGGACTGATGAACCTGCAGTTAAGTCACATAAGCTTAACAAACATTTTGACAAATGCAGTATCACCTTATACCTGTCTCTGGCCATTATGTCAGAAAATACTGGTGTTTGCAGCAAGGAATCTTTTGACTAGTATTGATTCACTGTTAACTGTTTGAACCTTGGCAGAAGGAGGGAACAAGCCAAAAAGCAATAAAATTCTGGAGGGTCTATAGGTTTCCATAGTTTGTTCATATCTACAAATAGCTGAAACAAATTCAAATGAGATAAAGTAAAAAATATCTAAACAAGTTGCCGATTCATCGAAATCTACCTTTAAACCACTGAAAGTGTTCGCAAAATTTGTGGCGATTCGTCACAAGACTATTATCTGACCGGTCATATGATCTTTTTCGTGTCAAAATTTCACTTAACACATCATCATCTTTTTCCTCTTAAGAAGAGGATTCTCCTGCGGAAGTTCTTCGTTGTGTTGAGTAAATACCGTTAGTTCCATACACATACACATCTAAAGAAAAGTCTGTAGTAGCACTATTGTCATCGTCACTACTATTCATGAGGATGTCCATTATTTCCTTGTTCGATAAACTACGTTCCAACATTGCAACGACAGTACAGTAAAACACTGTTCTCTCACCAAACAAAAAAAAAATACAGGCCGGGCCCAAAGGAGAGCTCGTGAGCAGGAAGGCCCGGAAGTGAAATCTGTAGTGCTTACCGACGCAACAAAGAAGGCCTGTTAATGGCAGTGACAGCAAGAATGTCGAGCCGCGGGTAAAACCGAGTCGCCGCCGCTCCATTGTGCGCCCGGACCCAGGGCGTACACGAATGCCCTTAGCCTTCGGGCCGCTCTACCTGCTGGGCGTATACAAATGCCGGTAGCTGTCTGCACCTCCTGCCTGCCGGGCATACATATACACCCGTAGTCGTCCGGGCCTTCTAACTGCCGGGCACACACGTATGCCTGTAGCCGTGAAAGGGTTAAAAAACAGTCCTTAGCACGAATCTCAAGTGAGGGGAGGGGACAGGGCAGGACTGGTTGGGTGGGGAGGGGAGGGGAGGATCCAGGTGGCCTTGGTTGTGAAGCAGCTGTTGAAATCATCAAGCATATGCTCAGCAGCATGTTGGGACACAGGGTGGTCTTCTTCCAATCCACCCACCCAGCACTTCCTATTGCACACCCATCTGAGGCTTATTGTACCCAAACAAAGGCTGGGCCACCTGTCAAAGCAATGATGTGATTCACTAACTGTGCTGCTATCACTGCACAGATTTTTATATTGGCATGACTACTGTCCAGCTCTCCATTAGGATGAATGTCCACCACCAAACTGCAGTAGAAAAAAAGAGAGACTATGCTGTGGTGCAAAATGAAGAGAAGCGTATGCTCTATTTCAGTGACTGCCTCACAACCCGAGCCATCTGAATGCAACCTCCCCCCCACACCCTTCCCCACTACCACTTCACACCAGCTTTTTGAACTACACTATGGGAGTTACCCTTACATTACATTCAGTACAACTACAGTTACTAAATAAAAACAAATCTTCCAGGCCAAATTGTATACCAACTAGATTCTTCTCAGAGTACGCCGTTGCAGTATCTCCATACTTAGCTATCATATACAACCGATCACTCAGCGAAAGATCCGTACCCGAAGACTGGAAAGTTGCCCAGGTCACTCCAACATTAAAGAACGTTAATAAGAGTGATCCCCAAAATTACGGACCAATCTCATTGACATAGATTTGCAGTAGCATTTTGGAACATATACATTGTTCAAACATTATGAACTACCTTGAAGAGAATGATCAATTAGCCAATAGTCAACACAGATTCAGAAAGGATTGCTCTTGCGAAACACAGTTTGCCCTTTTATTCACATGAAGTAATAAGTCCCATCGACAAGGGATCTCAAATCGATTCCACATTTCCGGAAGGCTTTTGACACTGTACCTCACAAGTGGCTTCTAATGAAATTGGATGCTTGTGGAATATTGCCCCAATTATGTGATTGGATTCATGATTTGCTATCAGAAAGGACACAGTTCGTAGTAATTGATGGCAAGTCATCGAATAAAACAGAAGTGATATCTGGCATTCCCCAGGGAAGCGTTATAGGTCCCCTACTCTTTTTTGTGTTTACAAACGATTTAGGAGACAATCAGAATAGCTCCCTTAGACTATTTGCGGATGATGCAACTTCAATTACGCGATAAATCAATCAAACCAGAAGGTCGTACATTCTACCGATACCTAGGAGTTAAAATTACAATCATCATAGACTGGAGAGAACACAGAAAATATTGTGGGGAAGGTGAAAGGTTACGTTTCATTGGCAGAACGCTTTGAAGATGCAACAGCTCCACCAAAGTCACTTGTGCGCCCTCTCCTGGAGTACTGTTTCCCAGTGTGGGACGCACACTAGGTGTAACTGACTGAAGACATTGACAAGGTTCAGAGAAGGGTAGTTTGATTTGTTTTATCACATTATTGGGGGGGGGGGGGAAATCGTCATGGAAATTTTTCAAAGAACGTCATCTTTCGTTGAGATGAGATCTATTTGTGAAATTTCAATCACTGACTTTTACTTCTGAATATGAAAATATTTTGCTAGCACCCACCTACATAGGGAGACATGACCATGCCAATAAAGTAACGAAAACCGAACGATTTAGGCGGTCTTTCTTCCTGCAAGCTATTAGAAAACGGAACGGCAGCGAGAGGTTATGAAAGTGGTTAATGAATCCTCTGACAGGCACTATAATGTGATTTGCAGAGTATCTATGTAGATGTAGACATATATGGCAACTACTCCTCTCACCATATTATCTCTACTAATATGTGCAGCTAATTTGTACCCGTTGATATTTACCTTTTCCATCCCAGTTTCTATATCTTCTAAACAAATCAACAGCTCATCAACTGTATTCTTTAGTTCCCCAATATTTTGACAAAATATATTAATATTTTTTACTTTACTTTTTTGAATATCTTGGAATTGGTTAACACCTTTAGTACCCGCCTGAGTTTCTCACTGTGCACTGATCTTAACCTAAAGAGAGTTTCTACCATGAGTTGTAGTTCCTCCCCCCTTTCAATTTCCTGCTCTTGGCCCAGCCAGTTTACCCTTACCTTTCCTGTTGAGGTGTAGGCCATGCCTAGTGTAATCATCCCTAAAGAGCGAATCAACAGGAACCACACCAACGTGTGACCCCACACTTGATCCCAAGCAGCCGTTCTAACTCCAAATTAACTCTCCTGAAAGAAGAGCTCAAATGAGGCCGATCGTGGCACTCCAGAACCGACACAAACTCGACACCGGTACTATTTGACGCCGATACAATCTTTTACAGGTCACACTCTATGCTGTACCCCGGAACTCTGTCAATACTATTACCCGGCCCACCCATGATAACTGCGGTGTCTTCCTTGGTAAATTCTTTACACAGTGAACCTAGATCCTCTGTCACCTGCCACAGACCAGTGTACAGCACTTGATCTTTATCCCACGGATGATACGAAAGTTATGCAACCCATCCCAGTGCTGCATAAATAAAATGGGTTGGAAGAGTTGTCAGGATAGAAGGCGGAGCGGTGAAGGCATGTGGGTGCCCTAGGAAAGTGTGGCAGAACGGCAAATAAAAGATAGAATTCAAGTTAATATTTGGTATATTCTGAAATACGGGATACATGTCGGGACTCGCCCTGGGGTCAAATGCAATGAATGAATGCCAGTGAAGGTGAAGGTTACGGTAATAGTTATGGTTGACACAGTTGGTGGCCTATACCGAACAGCCGCTAGGCGGGAGCGGACGGCATGTGGCCGTTCGCCCCGCACCGAGGCTAGGCCTCTGGAGTGCGTCTGTTCTGCACGAGAAAAACTGAAGAGAGCGAAGGAACTGATGCTAACACTTCTCAGTCCTCCAGCAGTAGCACACGTGATCAAACGTGGGTGTCTGCTATTGGCTCCACGGTAGCGTGGAAACGTCAGTAGTTTCAGCACGGACGCCAGAAGGGTGGCACGATAATAGAATCAGCATTCGATACTGGTTCTGGCCGGCTCTGTCCTGCAAGGTGGACAGGCTTGGTCACGTTGTCAAGGCTTATGTCGCAGCAGAAGACCACTCGTAAAACTTAGGCGAAGTTTTGAAATAAATTTTTTGAAATTTTTCCTAACTTGTTTTAGACTGGCTGGTCATTCTGTACACCAGCACTAGGTTTGAAAAAACTTATGACCTGGTATTCTGATCCTAATTCATCCTGCAGAAGTTGACCCACACTTCTAGCATGTGAACTACCTAACATCAAACTTTCCTTTTCTTTGCAGACTTCCCTACATTATTATTCAATTTGCTACTGAAAGTTTGTTGTGCCCTGTCTACATCTACTTCTGTCAGAGGCTCATCAGTTTCTATCTGAGGCAACAGGTCAAACCTAATTTGTACATTAATAACAAAGCTATCTGAAGAACTTCTCGGCCTGTTCCATATGCCTGTTGCCACTCCCCACCCGTGTTTTCCCTTATCCCTCCTTAACCTGTCCCTCAACTAACTCAGCCTGAAGGGCAACCATTTTCCCCTCTTGTTCCACAATCTTCCTATCTCTACTGCACAGTTTACAAAACCACTGACGAATCTCACTCACATGCCCGATTGACGTGCCATTACATTCGCCCCAATGAAAAATGTTACTACATCCACCACACCAGACCCCGGACCTAAGAATTCTATGGCACGTCAGGCACTTTACATTCTCAGTACTAATCAATTTCAGTGACAGTAAGACAATTACGTTACCGGAAAACAAAAAACATATACGAAAAATTAGGCCAACTTGCGACTATGTAAACAGTGGGTATTCAGAAATTTGTCTTCTCTTAAGTAATTCCAGTAACAATCTACAAAGGGGCAGCAAACATATTTAAACACTAATATGAGTGTAAACTATTAGTAATTGCACTTAAAATTGTGGTATAAAGTTTAATACGAAAGCCCACAGCGAAAAAAGTAAACAAAATGAACTTTTCGTGATTACTGTGAAAATATGCTATCTTATACGAGAGCTTAACTCCGGGCATCTGGTCAGCAGGCACAGGGCAGAGAATAAGCAGGAACATTACTATGCCAAATCTCAACCTAATTACAAGTTTACACACCTGCAGTAATGAAGTTATCAAGGCTCCACTTCAGTGTTTCTGAATATTATACTGTTTGTACCAAACTGATGATAAAAGGGAATGGAATAGCTTTATTTCTGAAACTATACTGGTTCATAAAATGACCCAACAAAAAAATTGTTGTCAAAGCACAAAAATAAATCAAATAGCGAATTCCATAATTTTAGCACAGGCTCCCGTAAAACAGTAATTTTCGCCGCTGGAGTGCAGGCAGGGGAGGGGAGAGATGGTAGTGGACAGGAACTAGCCAGGGTCGAGGTCCGGGAGATTACCGGAACTTAGGATACAGGCAATCACCTCTGTTTGAAGGGACCCGTATGGTGAAAACTACCGTACATTTCCGCAAAAGACGAATTGTACAAAAAGGCCCCTAAAATCCGATGTCTTATATGACGGTACCAAAAATATTAGATAGGAATTTAGTCTGAAATTGGCAATTTGGGAGATGTGGTGCACAGTGCGGATTTGACCTCCAAACGATACATATCGAAGCCGTTAAGTACCAAAAATATACGTATCGAACAGGCGAACGTTATGATTTTCTGAATATGTCATGATTTGAAAGGATGTGGTGAGGCAGAAATCTAACAACTATCTGGGTAATTTACAAGAAAGCTTACACTAAGTAGCTCTGCCTGAAATGATATATATTGAACGTACAACTGTAAATCGATTTAGTGTTTCTGAACTGTAGATTCGAACGCTACATGCCCTCACGTACTATAAAAAAAAAAAAAAAAACCAACTTGTTTAAGCTATACCTAACCACCTTAACCCAGCGAGGATGTGGTGGGGGTCAATTTTGTATCGTGCAGAGTTTTTGTTCTGCAGTTGCACATTGTTGTGCCATTTTTGATCTATTACTTGTAGTGAATATTTTGTGTTTTTAGGTTTATTTGGTCAAAATGGACAATGAAAAACAACAGGCTGAACATGTACGTTGCTGGCTCGCGGAAACAACACACAGTGAAGACTACTATGTGAGATGATAACGAGAAGTGAGTACAGTCACAGTACGAATATTGAGCAAGATGGAAGAGATGGCAGTGACAATGAAGACAATATACTACTAAATTGGTTACAAAGTACTACCAACAGTTCAATGTTACCAGAAAGTCGAGCAGTCGGAAAAAGGTACCCAGAGCATATTATTTTGATAAAGATGGAAGTAAGAGGTGGAAAAATCTGCCGTAGCAACAAGTTCGGACCCATTCTGAAAATATAATAAGACAGGTACCTGGAGTAAGCTTGGCAGCAAGATCGGCACAGTCAGAGGTTCAACCATGGTGTCTGTCTTGCAACGAAAATATGCCTCGTATTATCTATCAACCTACATTGTCAAAAACACATTGTTCCGTTCTGTCAGCTATGCGCTACAGCAAGTAATCGGTAGTACTTTATAACACTGATTTATTACCGATTTTGCAATTGATAATGTTGAGCTCAAACCCTAAAAAATTCATCTGAATGATTACTATTGTTAGTTTTTGAAAATATGTAATGTATAGAAGCTGAAAAAGATGATACATTTTTGGACTTCTTTTACAACTGTAACAATTAGACATTTGTATGGATAATGTTGTTTTTACGAAATTCCCTTTCATTAACAACTAATTTGTAAGTTCACTTCCCAACCTTCATTAAAAATATCCATAAATACTTCAAATATATAAATGAAGTTTAAGGTCATAATGATCCCCCACATCCTTCATGTATGAATTTTCTACCACATTGTTGTTGGGTTAAGGATACGTTATAGATAACTTTTTTAAAAAGTGAATGTTAGGTTAGGTATAGAACAAACAAGAAATTTTTCTTTTTAGTATGAGAGGGCACTTAGTGCACGCAGCTCTGGTTCAGAAACATTTGCTTTGTGGTGTCGCACAAGTACAAAGTGCGCGCCACCTACTTTCGCCGCGCGCCGCCATGCACGCACGGCGCGGCGTTCTTACGACATCAGCCACGAGCGCCCTCTGTTACAACTCCGCTCGTGGCCACCACTGACAACATCGTTCACTGGGGACTGAGATAGGAACAAGTTAACACTTCGTAATCAGATAGGCACCAGTGAAGACTTGGCTATCGGATAGGCACTAGGCAGGCCTCTAGCTCAACTATGTATCAGCAGTACAGAACTATGTAAAAGTTAAGTATTGTATCAATTCTGTGCAATATATATCACGTTCTAATTTACTCTAGTGTTTCTAGTTTCTGGCTGCTCCCCTCCGTACCTGTACCAGCGTGCTATCTTTATTCCTGTGTCGGTCTCATTCCACTCGGCCACCGACACCTACGACGGAAACGAGACACAAAAGCGGCGACGAGGCTGGGACACAAAATGCTTATTCCATACATATTGTTTCGAAACATATCGATTCAATATATATCTTTGGAGGTCTAAGCCTCACTATGCAGCTCATTTTTTATATTACCCTGATGAAATTTACATCATGGAGAAAAGATTTCTGAAAGTTTTGCACAATGTAAAAAAACAATATATATTTGCTGTACGAGCTTTATTAATTTACTGAATAGACAAGGATACATATGATAACCTATATGGCATAAAACAGAAATATAATTAATTATTTACAATGCAGCTGGATTTTACAATGTCGCTTGTCAAAAATAATTTCTCAATATATCCAGAGTCGCACTGAAACGATTAGAGCATATTTACGTATGGAGCAGTGAGAGGGTTAAAATATTTCGGCGCTATACACAACAACTGCGGCTTCCTTTGAAATCCTTTATCTACTGTTCTTGGGCAACTTCTTGTGTATTCACCCACATAATATGTACATCGGCGCGATTAAGTGTTGTCTCGGTGAAAGAAGTTACATTAAAACAGGGTGCATAGGGCAGGTTTTACAGCGGGGGCAGTTACAGGGGTAGGAGCCAGAGGGTAGGGAAGTTAGTTTGGGGATTTCATAGGGATGGACTAGGAGGTTACGAAGGTTAGGTGGGCGGCAGAAGGACACTCTGAAGCACCTTTACACCACCACTTACTCCAGTCCCGTAACCCGGACGGTGTACACGATCAAGGGTAGAGCCACTTGCGATAGCACCCAGGTGATTTACCAACTGACATGCCTGCACTGTGAAGCGTTCTATGTGGGAATGAACAGCAACAAACTGTCCATTCGCATGAATGGTCACAGGCAGACAGTGTTTGTTTGTAATGAGGATCACCCTGTGGCTAAACACGCCTTGGGGCACGGCCAGCACATCTTGGCACAGTGCTACACCGTCCGGGTTATCTGGATACTTCCCACTGACACCAATCCTTCAGAACTCCAGAGATGGGAACTAGCCCATCAGCATATTCTATCTTCCCGTTGCCCACCTGGTCTCAACCTACGCTACATTCGAATTCCCACCCACCCTCTTAACATCTTTGCCTCGGTTCTCTAAACAGAGCCTCTGCCTCATGTGGCATCTCTGTCCAACTTCTAACTTCTTTGCTTTCTACAGTTCTACAGTATGTCTGCTTAAGTGTACTTGCGTCTGTGTAAATTGTGTGTGTGTGTGTGTGTGTGTGTGTGTGTGTTTGTTTACCTCCGTTTTTCCCCCCAAAGTAAGTCTTTCCTGTCCCGGGATTGGAATGACTCCTTACCCACTCCCTTAAAACCCTCATCATTTCCTTTTCCCTCTCCTTCCCTTCTGCCTGACGAAGCAGCTAGGCTGCGAAAGCTTGTGTTTGTGTGTGTGTGTGTGTGTGTGTGTGTGTATTTGTTGCTATCACTACCTGTGCCCCTTCGCCTGGTAAGTGTACTTCATCTATTTTTTACGTATATAACATATTCTACTGTACATGTAACATCTTTGCCTATGGATTCACGCCTAACAGTTAGTAGTTAACTTGGCTTCAGTCAGTATTGAACTTGCATTGTTAAGTGCCTCTGGTTAAGACCTTAAGAAAGATGGGTTTAGACGTTTAACTGTTGTCTTATAAATATTATGTTGATGACAGATCAATGTGGATGTACACTTTTTACTACGTACAAAATTGTTATAGCAGTGGATTTATGTAAAATTACTACAGGTATGTAACCATATATTTGTAGATAGATAAGTTTTATGCTATTATGTATGCAGTTCATTTTGTATAGGAAAAAAAAAAAAAAAAAAAAAAACCTGTGTATTAGATCTGAAGATGATGTCTAGCACATCGAAACTGGTAATGTAATTAAATGAAGAAAGTGATCTCGGCTGCAAATCTGTTATTAAACAAACAATTACTTTGTAATTAATGGTAATTATAACTAATGAGGGCAAAACTTACCTAACATTACATGTGAAACGAATTTATTTAGTTGTAACAGAAGTACTATTTGAACTTTAACAATATACGTCTGCTACGAATTAATTAATATTTACTAATCGAACAAACTTCTCCGGTATCAAATAATAGAAAGACTTCAGCTAATTACATCATAAAAAAGAATAACAAAAGTTTTGAAAAAGAAAATGATAATAGAATAATAACATACATACCTATTATTACGCAACAGTGGCATCGGGAGGTTCGGTAACGCAAGCAGACGGGAATAAATCCCGACGCGCTTCGTCACATCGTGACAGTTTTACATTTCTAACTGCAGTACGCTAAATAATAAATAATGTGTGTGTGTGCCCACCTTTGGTGTCGACCAGCTGGCAGCGGCCGCAGGGCCCCGGGTGGCAGGCGCGCTCGCAGCGGTGCCGCCCGCAGGACAGGCCGCGCCCGCACGCCGCGCCGCACGCCACCTGCTGCCCGCACACCACCAGCCGCCTCTCCCGGCCGCACCCGCACGACCTGCGGCACGCCGTCGCTCCTCTCTAGCGGACTGACACACGCCGAGAATAACCTCGTCTACGGGTCGGCACGAAGGTACCGAAACCCCTGAATAATTCTTAAGGGATGGATTTTTTTGAAAAAGTTTAAATACAAAAGTCATCCCCCCCCCTCCCCAACGTCCTCGATTCAACCTCGGCCGCGATCCTGAAGATCGTATCGAGATCGAATTCTTAGTTAAAAAAGGAAATCCTCGTTTTTTATTGCAGATATAGAAAGAGCGAGAAATTTTATGGCCGAGTATAACCCTTAACACAGAGTCGCACCATAAACTTAATTTTTAAATTCCAGGTTTTACGAGTTCAAATAACCACTTTCTAGCTTGTCATCTAACTTATTTTTACTCATTCAATTATGAAAATGATACTGTACTAAAAATATCAAGTTACATATGTTTAAAATGTGTGTATCCAAGCTGAAACACCCCATGTAGTAGCCTACCAATGTACAGTGTAATCGACTAGCAAGTCGAGATCGCACAGTTGGAGGATACTTCACTTCACGTGAGGACACAATTATATTTACACTGCTGGGCACCCAAAAGGCAGTACCGACAAGGACCTGATACAATAAGAGATATGTTAAATCCATATATGTCGTCGTCGTCATACAACCATTACCGTCACTTCGATTCGAAGTGCGGCAGCCGGAGGTAATGGTTGTACGATTGTGTTGTGTGCCTGTGTGAGTGTTCTATTTTCTGAAGGAGGCCATGGCTGATAGCTGAAAATGTTGTATATGTCTTATCTTTTGTATGTGCCTGTCGCAGCTCGTCGCCACGTCTTTGCAGTGAGTTCTAAACTGTCCCTACTGTATTATTAATTCCAACCTGGACTTTCCATCATCATTTACTGTATTTTTATATTTTTTTCCCTTTCATCAATTAAATGTAGTATTTCCTCTGATCCAAGGATTTTTGTTGGTCTTGCCTTCCTGCCTATTTTGTCCTCTGGTGCTTTCACTATTTCATCTCTCAATGCTACCCATTCTTTTTCTAATGTTTTATTCCCCTCACCCGTTTCTGTCAATGGTTGCCTAAAGCTCCCTCTGAAATTCTCAACAACTTCAGGTTCCTTCAATTTATCCAGGTCCCATCTCCTTATTTTCCAACCTTTTTGCAGTTTTTTCAGTTTCAGCCTACAGTTCATGACCAACAAGTTATGGTCAGAGTCTACATCTGCCCCTGGGTATGTTTTACAATTTAAAACCTGGTTCCTAAATCTATGTCTTACCATTATAAAATTGATATGGTACCTTCCAGTGTCTCCTGGTCTCTTCCACGTATACAACCTTCTTTCATGATTCTTAAACCAAGTGTTATGATTAAATTATGTTTCTTGCAAAATTCTACCAGGCGATCTCCTCTTTCATTCCTTTGGCCCAATCCATATTCACCTACTAATTTTCCTTCCCTTCCTTTTCCTACTACCAAATTACAGTCTCCCATCACAATTAAGTTTTCCTTTCCCGTAATTGTCTAAATAATTTCCTTTAGCTTCTCATTCATTTCTTCCATCTGTACATCATCGGCAGAGTTAGTGGGCATATAATCTTGGTACTACTGTTGACTGTATTGGCTTTGCATCTATCTTGAATATGATAATGCGATCACTGCACTGAGGTATTGAACAGAATTGGGTACTAAAGAAATTTCTGGCATATCTTCATTAAATGAAGCAACAATTGGTATGTGATGGAACGTGTCAAGGTCTCTGGAGTCACGGAGGACATGCTCCACCAAGGGATATTAGCCATCTCAGGAGAACAATTGATCTGGGACCATTTGTGTGTTCACTAAGTTATTGATGGGCATACCGATGCAAAAGACTGCGCAATGAGTACGTCAGCTGGTAAGTAACATGTGTTTTTTACATGTGCCTCTGCCTTGAATGGTGTAGTTATTCCTCTGCTGTAACTGGACTATGTGGCTGTGGGTGGATGTACAGGACAGGCTTTTAAGTGGGGCTGGGTACAGGAGTAGGAGCCATTAGGTATGGAGGATCGTTTCGCGATGTTTGACGAGGATGTTAAAGAGGCTTCTCTGGAAGGGTAGTTCGGAGGCATGCTCTCATTTCAGAAGAAAGTCATAACCCTGATGGAGTAATTTGTTAAGGGGTTTTCAGGTTGGGATGGTACTGGGGAGACTAATGGGATACAGTGGAATCTCGTTAGTACACAGTGGAATCTCGTTAGTACATTCCTCATTACCGCATTTTCCCGCACAGTACATCCCAGTCCCAACTGCATTAAACGCACGTTAGCACGATTCGTTTATACGTTCTCCCTCCCCGATTAGCGTGTTCAAATTTGGGGGTGTTTTTCAGAGTCGGCAACTGCGCAAATCGTGATCCAATTTGACACACGATCGTGTAGTACAGTATTTAGTTCGTAAACGTTGGTAGTAGCTCCAACGGCTAACGACAAGTGCCGATCAGAGGCGGCAGTCGCGAAGGTCGAGTAAGGTAGTGCGACTTCGCTGTTCGATAAATTCCGAGTACAATAGTTTTCTGATTCATCATGAATAAGAAGATAGTGAGACAATTCACCAATGAAGTGGAATATTATTCAAGAAGGTGATAAAAATCCACACATGAAGCGTGTGGATATTGCTCGAAAACTTAGCATTCCATTGTCCACTTTAAACACGATAGTAAGAGGAAAGTAATTGAAGCTGCATGTCTGCAAGGAGGAAACGCCAAAAGAAAACGTGTGTGCGACACTCAGTTTCCAGAACTGGAGAACGTACTGTTGAAAAAGTTCAAACAAGCGTGCGCAACTAACATTCTGATCGATGGTAATGTGATTCACGGTAAGGCTACTTATTTAGCACAGCAGTTGGAAATTGAAGATTTCAAAGCATCCAATGGTTGGACAGGAAGATTTAAGAGCCGACACAATTTAGTGTATAAATCTGTTCAAGGTGAGGCTACAAGTGTGAATATTGAAATGGTAGATTCGTGGAAAAATACTCTTTCTTCCATCATTCCATCACTGGGGGGTACAGTCCCAGTGATATTTTTAATGCATGCGAAAAAGACCTGTTTTTTCACCTTCTGCCCTATAAAACTTAGGACTTCAGAGGAGAGAAATGCCACGGCTGTAAATTCAGTAAAGAAAGGCTGACTGTTCTCCTGTGTTGTAATGCAAGTGGAACAGAGAAATTGGTGCCACTTGTAATTGGCAAAGAGAAAAATCCACGATGTTTTAAAAATGTACAAACTTTCCCATGTAAATATGCATCCAATACCAAACCATGGGTAATGACTAGTATTTTTGAAGAATATTTGTGTGCTTGGAATGCAAGGTTAGGTGTTATGAACAGGAAAATCATCCTATTTGTTGATCAATGTGCAACACACCCTAGAGATACATCGTATCTTCGGAACATAAATGTAGTGTTTTTTCCCCGCTAATTGCACAAGCCTTTTTCAGCCACTCGACCAAGGCTTTACAAAATGCCTGAAACAAAAATACAGAAAAATTCTTGTGCAGAAGAGGCTAGCATGTCTCAATAGCACAACAAAAAAGTGACAATCTTAGAGGCTATGCATTTTGTAAGAAAGGCATGGGATTCCATGCAAGAAAGCACAATCTTGAACTGCTTCCAAAAGGCTTGCTTTAATCAGGTACTGATCCCAGGAGAAATCTTGCCTGGACACAATGAAATTGCGGAAGACAACATGCCAGCAGAACAGTGGCAGCAAATAATGGGGAAAGATAAAAATGCTGCATGCCTCAACTTTGATGCATATGTTGAGTGCAAGGAAGGTGTTGCCGTCTGTCAATCCTTGACGATTGATGAAGTGCTTCGGGAGCAGATGGCAAAGAAAGAAGACAGTGAAGACGATGATGAAAACGAACCTGCGCTAGTTCCTTCAGTGTCAAAAGCCACTGAAGCCATGGACATAATTAAACGTTATGTACTAAGCTTTGAGGTTGAAGATGATGATCTGAACGCATTAACAAAGGTTGACAATGCAATATTAAAATTAGGACAGAAGAAACAATCAAAAATTGTTATGTTTTTCAAATGCACGTGAAGACAGCTCAACAAAGTGTCGTGATTAACATGTACAGTACACAGTAGTTTTAACAGTGACAATTTACATTAAGAACAACAGTGTAAAACACTCTTTGTGAATGAATAAATTAATCCCATGCCCGGTTCGTATTTATTTACTTATTTAAATTGCTTTAGGTGGTGGTACCCCTCTGTTAATTAGTTACTTTATTTATAAATTGTTTCACTAGTTATATACATTTATGTTGCTATCCACAGCAAAATTGAAACAGGATGTTCATGTGATAAATATGTGGTTCATATTTTGAAGGATAGAGGCTATTACCGTTGTGTCACGTGACTTAATAGTAGCTGCATTCCAGTTGGCTGGTGGTTTGTGTACACTTTTGGCAGCTTAGGTGTCACTGTATTTAAACATTATTGCTTCTTATATACTAACTAGCTGTAAACCCAACACACACAGGTATTTACTTATTTATTCTTTGAAGTATATTTTCTTTGTATAAGGGCTGTATGTAAGATCTCTAGGGAATATCATTAGTAGTAAAGAAGTAATAGATTAAAACTTGGTGCGTGATGGGGCAGTTTTCCATGAACATTACTGTTTATAAGCTCATATCTCATGAACTACATGTCGTACTGTGATACAATTTCAAAGGTACATTCAGCTGTATGTGTGCGTGTGCTGTCTGTAAAATTTCCTGCGGCCACTGATTGCAGTGTACAAATTATAAATTGTAACGTCATACCGAATGCCTTAGTTTTACTCCGTAAACAGCGGAATAGTAGTAAACGAGAAACTTTCTTCCTTTCATCATTTTACTATTGTTGCCAGCAAGAAAGTTTAATAAAGGTTTGAAATTATGTTTAAAGTTTGTTGCAAGTCGTTAAGTACTGTCATTCTCATACAGTGTATTTCAAAAGTCTCGCCGCATTATATGGCATTTTTTGCCATTTCTATTGGTTATGACGTAACATCTTTTGAACCATGTGCCATATGCGATTCTTAACCATGCAGCAATTGTTACCTCACGGTAAGGAATATGTGTACCAAATTTGGTTGAAATGAGTCCAATTGTTTAGGAGAAAATGAGCAGTATTGTCGCAAAATGCAGCAGTTTTTTGGGCATCTCATTGTTTATGACGTCATATCTCGTGAACTATATATCGTATGTGCTTCTTACACTTACGGTGACCATCCTCGTGGGTTGAAGCTTATGTGTACAAAATTTCATAAAGATTGGAACAAAACTGTAGATTTGTATGCAACACTTACAAACATAAGGACCCATTGCTTTATATATTAGGATATATAATTTTGATATCTCAAATGTAATCTCAGAAAGAAGCATAAAAAGTTATTTATTCATGTAGTACGTCAGGAAGTGTGGCGTTAAGAGATCACACGTTACCCCAAATATGCCACTTTTAAATAGTACACTTTTACCGCCAGATCAGACATTTTTCGGTAGTACGTTTTCCCACTTATGACGTTCAAAATCTGTAGTTCTTTCAAAAACGTACTAACGAGACTCCACTGTATTTCTGGGTGGTCTGGAGCTAGGAACATTGTTCCTAGAGAAGTGGGTAGTGGGAAACGAAGACTGGTCAGATCTGTTGTGGACAAGGTACGTAGGGAAATTGCGGGAGAGGAAAGCTCTGGACAGGTTCTCGGTGTAGTTGGTGGGGGGATTCATCATTGGAGCAAATACATTTGCCACGGATGCCTAGGCTGTAGCAAAGGGGTTGTTCGATACGGAAGGGATGGCAGCTATAGAAGTGGAGGTACTGTTTGTTTGTGGGTGTAACATGGACCGAACTGTGGATGTGGGACACAAGGTGATGGCCAGCGTCTAGGAAGGTGGCTTGGGTTCTGGAGAAGGACCAGGTAAATATCAGATTAGAGGAGTTGAGGCCTTGGAGGAAGTTTTGCTTAACCAAGAGTCAAGACCACAAAGTTATCTATGAACCTATACCACACCACGGGTTTCAACCGCTGGGTATTGAGGAATGCCTCTTTCATGCAGCCCATGAAAAGAATGGTATAGAAAGGGGACATCCTGGTTTCCACAGCTTTCCCACAATTTGTTTGTAGGTCTGTTCCTGAAAGGCGAAGTAATTGTGGCTGGGATGTGTAGTGTCAAAAAGAAAAGACACTGAAGCACTGTACAAGTAGTTTACTATGAACTCAAATTGTTTAACAGTAGTGTGTCAGATGAAACACAGATTTAAAACCATCACAACTGTGAATAAATCTTGCCACAATGGTAACAGACAAGCCAGTCAGTCATTAATTGTTGCAGTGTGTACGGATATTTCAACAATAACATCATTCTGTTGTCGTTGAGTGAACACTTGTAATCCTTGTCAAAGCCTGAACGCTTAAGAGAATACAATCGCACAACCAACCACCGGGGAATAGGACATGAAAATAATTAGAATGAACAATAACACCACCTTTGAAACTTCCAAGAAAATATTATATGTCTGCCTAGGTGTGTTTGGATGTGGATATGTGTGAGTGTGTGTGTATTTGTTTACCTTCCTTTTTGTCCCCTAAGGTAAGTCCTTCCACTCCTGGGATTGGAATGGCTCCTTTTCCACTTCCTTAAAACCCGTATCCTTCCCTTTCTCCTCTCCTTCCTTCCTCTTTTTTCCTGAAGAAGCCACCACTGGTGGCGAAAGCTCGAATGGTTGTGTGTTTTTGTGTGTGTTTAGTGTTCCTATCGACCAGCCTGTACTTTAGGTAAGTCAAAAATCTTTATTTTATACCATTTTCCTACCTGGAAGGTCTCCTTCTATAATATTATATATATATATATATATCAAAGTAAATTGCGCAAATTCAGGACAACATGGCTTTGCAAAAGATAAGTTCCCGTAAACACAAATTCTCCTATGCTTCGAAAAAATGTTTTAGTTGGACAGTAGAAAGTGCTGCATTTCAAAATGAGCCCAGAATCACAGACAGGTACTTAGAATAGACACATTAACAGTACTCTGAATTTTCAGCCACAGTCTCTGTTAGAGAAAGTCTCACATACATCCATGCAGTCTTTGAGCGCACGACACCCACCTGGTGACCTGGACGGCGCAGGGTGGGCACGGACCCGGATGGCAGAGCAGCGTGCAGCGGTGGGTGCAGCCGTCCCCGCCGCCGGCCGCGCCGCCCGACTGCTCCTCCGGGCCCGCCGCCGGGCCGCCGCCGCGCGGCTTGCCGCACGTATCTCCGCAGCCGTGCGGCACCTCGAACGGGCTCCACTCGGGATCGCGCCGCTTCCCGCACCAGCACCGGTACTCGGTGGGAACGCGGGGAACCTCGTGCCGGCAAGCCGGACAGGGCCAGCCTCCGGAATCTGCCACCGGGGAGAAAAAGGACATCTGTACGAGGTTGCAAACAGAGTAGGCGAAAAAAATTACCCGGCATCTCCGAGCTGTATCGGTGGCTGCAGCGAGAAGAGAATTTTAATCACTTCTAAAACAAATTACTCACGAAAATATGCTAAGAATATGTCGTGCAATAGCCGAACGTGTCCTCGAGGGTTCACGCGTGTGTCATCTGCTGACCTCGGTTGGAAAACAAAACCGAGCAGAAAGCTCGTTCGAAAAGGTGCGTTTTGCTCACACACAAACTACCGCCATATCGTGTACGTGGATTTGTGGCAGAATACAGCTGACCATATCCCCTGCCAAAAAAATTTTAGCTTCATCCATTCTACTCCTAGATGGCAGGCTGTCTACACTAGTGTGATCAGATGTCCTGTATTTTTACGAGAGCGTCCCTTATTTGGCTGAAGTGTTCCGTTGTTCTGACAAAACACATATGGGACGTAATTTGTCCCGTATTTTGTTAGCCATCCCATATTTTTGAAACACTGTTTTTAAGGAACACGTGCCATAACAAAACAAAGGACTCGATATGTGATCATAATCGAAGGATAAAGAAAAGCACACTTTTTGATTACAACAAAGTGTACGAGGTTTGATTTCTGAAACTATCAAGAGTCACCAGTTGTGTTATTTCTTCATTTAGAGACCTAAAGGAATGTGTATTTTTAATGATAGAATTAAGCCGAATTTTCATTTCCGAAATTGCAACAGCAGAGCGAAAAATTTGTTGCTTTCCACGCAAAAGTTATGTTTACCTCAATGTGAACAATGTTAAAAATATTTGTGAAGCGGTCAAGCACGAATTTAGAAATGCTATCTTGGTGAAAAATATCTGTTTCAATTTAACACATGAAGTTATATCTGCAGCAAAATTTTACAGCTCGTAATTACCTTTGCACAGTCCCTTATGTGACACGATTTATGAACTGATGAAAACAAGAGGTTTAGTACTGAAAGTGTTAAGGATATAATTATTATAACAGATTCATGTTCAGGATACTTCATATGTTAATTTTCACAAAACTGTATTTCATATTATCATACTCTTTAATGACATAGATGAGAGAGAGAGAAATGTGTAACCTATGTACAAATTAATAGGTGTTGCGATAGTGAAATATGTTGTTATACAAACTGACTTTTTATTTGCATGTGATAACAATGAAATATTTCTGCCATTAGTATTCCAACGTATTTTTACGCTTTTTTAAGTGAGAGTCTAACTAAATGTTTGGTTATTAAGACGAAAAATTCCTAGCAGGAAAAATAAAATATAAAAAATAGACGAAGATTACTCACCAGGCGAAGGAGCACAGGTGTGACAGCATCACAAATAAATAAATGAATACACACACACACACACACACACACACAATCGCAAGCTTTCGCAACCCAGTTGCGTCTTCAGGCAGTAGGGAAGGAGAGGGAAAAGGAAATGATGAGGGTTTTAAGGAAGGGGGTAAGGAGCCATTCCAATCCCGGGAGAGGAAAGACTTACCTTGGGGGAAAAAAATGGAGGGTAAACAAATGCACACATGCCCACACATTCACACAGACACAAGTACACCTAGGCAGACATACTGACTGCCTAGGTGTACTTGTGTCTGTGTGAATGTGTGGGCATGTGTGCATTTGTTTACCCTCCATTTTTTCCCCCAAGGTAAGTCTTTCCTCTCCCGGGATTGGAATGGCTCCTTACCCCCTTCCTTAAAACCCTCATCATTTCCTTTTCCCTCTCCTTCCCTACTGCCTGAAGACGCAACTGGGTTGCGAAAGCTTGCGATTGTGTGTGTGTGTGTATTCATTTATTTATTTGTGATGCTGTCACACCTGTGCTCCTTCGCCTGGTGAGTAATCTTCGTCTATTTTTTATATTTTAAATGTTTGGTTAGATAAATAAAAATAAAAAATAGAAAAGAGATGACTTACCAAAAGGACCAGCTCGTAGATAGAAACAAATAAAATCACACACAAACACACATATTTAGCTGGAGTTTGGACCAAATATTTGAACTCAAATCGATCTTTCTGATACAGTATTTAGGAAACGTTCACAAAATGTGGCTTCATTTCTACTTATAATCTGCCCCCATACTTTTATTTTTGAAATCTGGTCACCCTAGTCTTCACCTCATTTTTACACCTTTGTGAGGGTTTGTCTGAGCCAATCACTGCTATTTTAAAAATGGAAAATCCAATAGGAATGTCAATAATGGAGAATAGATAATAACTCACTGTGAAGAGGTTTGCTGAGCTGCTGACAGACACGAAAATAGATAATCGTGTTCACACAACTTAAATTTTCAGCCATGGCTTTCGTCAAAAAAAAGAAACACATACATTTATGCAATCACTCAGACAAATATACACACACAACTTATCTGACTTATCTGACATGAAAAGGGATCTACCACTCTTTTTGCAATCACAGTAACTGTAACACACTTTCTGTAATGATAATATGTGTGTCTGAAGCTGTGTAGTTTTTTCATAATAATAATAAAAAGACTGTATAAAGACTATTTTGTTTATTTAAGGAGTTCTATACACACCTTGGAAATGTTTTCACAACTAACAAGTTTCTGAGAAGTATAAGGAGTCTGTACACACCTTGTCATACAATGAAGGCTTTCACAACTAGATGTCGTTATTGCTGATGAATCTTGCAGGTTGTACGGCTGTGGTTTATGAAACACTTCTGCTCCCGGTGTTTCGCCCAGAGATGCACTGGACTACTTCACAGGAGCTTCCAGCAGTGCCAAGTCTTGCCGTCACACAAGTCAGATATCAGAGAGTGGCATTAATACTGTCATATATGTGTCGGTTCATTTTTCACACAATACACAGAGATAATATTTCTCAAAGATCACACAGAAACTTGGACACACCCACCTTAGACAGAAATCTGACTCAGTCGGCAAGTACTAGTTTTGCCAGGATGTACTGTATGGCCTGATAAAGGGCAAAGAGTTCTGCAGTAAAGATTGAGCAGTAATCAGGAAGACAATACCAAAAAGAACCTTTGTGGAGTACGAAGGCACGCCCAACACCGTAGTCGGACTTCGAACCATCAGTGTAGAAAAAGAAATTTTCCCCGAGGCCGAGTGCGAAGGGCAAGAAACTGACTGATACACCGAACTTGGGGTAGTGTCACGGGGAGTGAATGGAGTGCAAGGTTAACAGACGTCTGGACAGAGCCAGGGAGCTGAAGGACCCACACCCATCGAGAATGTGACCGAGTGTACAGTCAATCCGCCAAAGCTGCAACCGAAAGCAAAGTCCTGAGGTAGTATAGAAAATGGACTAGCTGCATACTGACAGTCCAGGGAATCATAGAAAAATACAGCATAACATGGATGACAGCGCACAGATGATAACCGGCACACCTAGCGGCTGAGGAGGATTTCCCATTGATTGGAAAGTGGTAATTCGGCAGCTTCGCCATAGAGGCTCTCAACAGGACTGATATAAAAAGCCACTGACCCCATGGTGATGGATCGTGTTGAGACGAAATAAAATGGATGAGTGTGCAAATGAATAGACAGTACACCCGTAGTTCAGTTTTGAGCGGACAGGGGATCGGTACAAGCAAAGAAGGGTGGTCCGGTCAGCTCCCCAGGAAGTACCACTCAGTGCACGTGGTACATTGAGAGAGCGGCTACAATGACGTAAGAAACATGGGGGCGACCTGTAGAGTTTCCTGTCATACTCTAGCTCCAGGAATCGAGTTGTATTAACAAACTGAAGGGAGAGTGGACCAAGATGAAGGGACAGCGGTTGAAATTCAGTGCACCACCAGAAATTCATATACACTGCCTTGTCAGCAGTAAAACGAAAGCCATTATTGATGCTCCACAAATAGAGATGGTCAAGACAATGCTGAAGGTGCCGCTCAAGTAGACAAGTTTGTTGACAGCTGCAGTAAATTTCAAAGACTTCAATGAATAAAGAAGCTTAAACGCCTGGCACAAGACAGACCATGATAGGACTTATTGCAATGGTAAAAAGAACTATGCTTAACACCGAGTCCTGAGGTACACCAGTCTCTTGAGAGAAAGTGTTTGAGAGGACCGAGCCCACACATACTTTACAAAATGCAATCTTGTAAAAAGTGGTGAATAAAAATGGGTAGGCGACCTCGGAATCCTCAAGCATGTAATGTCTGAAGGATCCCTGTTCTCCAACAGGTATCACATGCCTTCTCCAAATCGAAACACACAGCTACTGTTTGACACTTCCAAAAAACAAAAAAATTGTTTATAACATGAGTTGAAAGGGTGACAAGATGGTCAGTGGTGGAGCGGTGTTTGCGAAAACCACATTGGGCATTAGTAAGGAGATTCTGAGATTCCATTAATCATTCATTCAATCACTTTGCAAATGCTACTGGTGAGGGAAATTGGGCAGTAGCTGGAAGGAAGATGTTTGTCTTTCCCAGGCTTAAGTATAAAAATGACTATGGCTTCGTGCCAGCAACTAGGAAATGTACCATCTGCCCAGATGTGGTTATAGGTTCGAAGAAGAAAATGCAGACCCTTGGAAGAAAGGTGTCCCAACATTTGTACATGGATGCCATCGAGGCCCGGATACGAGGATCGAGATGAAGAGTGTGAGTGTGTGATGAAGCTCCCCCATAGTAAACTCAGCATTTTAGCATTCACCATTCTGATAGGAGAAAGATATAGCCCGTGCTTCCACCACCCATTTATGAGGGAGGAAAGCAGAAGGGTAAAGTGTGGAACTAGAAATTTGAGCAAAATGGTGGCCGACAATGTTAAGAGGTGCCTACAGGTTCCACCATGATTTCATCTGCCACAGTCAGTCTGGGAATCGGTGAGTAAGCTGAAGCTCCGGAAAGTCGTTGGAGGTTGCCCCCGAACAATTGAAGAGGGAGAAGAACTGTTGAAAGAGCTAGTAAATGCAATTTAACTAGCTCATTTAGACTCTCCAAAGAGATGCCATTACTGAGCTGGCAGCCTTTTGTACTGGAAACAATTCTCCCATGTGGGATGGTGCTGAAAGACACAGAGGGCACGTCTCTCAGCTCTGAGAGCATCATGACACGCCTCAGTCCACCAGGGGATGGGTGTACGTCTCAGCATTACAGGGGTACGAGAGACATAACATTCTGTGGCAGCGAGGATTGTAGCAGTTAGGTAGTCGACCTGCTCACCTATACTTTAAAATTGCTGTTCTCAGAAAGTCACCAATGAGGAATAAAGCTGCCAGCCTACTTTGGCAAACTGCCTTTTTCGCAGACACGCTGATGGACGAGGCATTAGCAGACTAATGACACGTGGGAAGTGGTCACTTGAGTGCGTATTGGAGAGAACGGACCACTCTAAAAGTTGGGCAAGCTGCAGGGTACAGATTGCAGGATCCAGGTGAGATAGAGTATGTGTGGAATCTGAAAGATATGTTGGTTCACCAGTAATGAGACAAATGAGATTAAGGCAGATCAAGATATCCACCAAGAGAGTGCATCTCTGACAGGGGTGTGGAGAGCCCCATAGGGGATGGTGGGCATTAATGTCGCCAGCCAGCAGAAGTGGGAAGTGAAGCTGATCGATGAGGTGCAAAATGTCTGCTCTGGTGACAGTGGACGATGTATATAGGGGAATAGCGCAAT
This sequence comes from Locusta migratoria, assembly GCA_026315105.1. Taxonomy (NCBI): domain Eukaryota; kingdom Metazoa; phylum Arthropoda; class Insecta; order Orthoptera; family Acrididae; genus Locusta; species Locusta migratoria. The sequence goes on from CM048752.1 coordinate 49,132,206, forward strand.
TGCCGATATCGTCTAGTAAGAGTAGCAGGAAGTTAAAATGATCGTGTGGATTTAAGTTTGTTTCCTGGAGGCAGAAAATCATTGGCGGATAGGTTTACGAGAGAAGCTGCAGTTCAGTTCTATTGAACCGGATGCCACGACTGTTCCATTGGAGGATTGACATCACCGAGATGGGTCAAAAGTAGAGCAGTCATCCTAGTGACTGCTGACTGCCTCTGTGTGTATACACAGAGATGCAAATGTCTATATCCAGAGGCTCTCGGTCCACGAGTTCCATCGGTATGATGGATCCGTCTTGTGGCGGCCTCCTGACTGCCCGTCGTTGGCGCGTCCCTGTGGCACAGAGGGCGACTCGAGTCGGGTGTCGCTAGGTGACGCCATCGAGCATGAACGATGAGAAGGTGAAGGGGAGGATCTTTTCTTACTGGACGTTTTTGAACCCTGACGGGTCACAGATGATCGGATAGCTGTTTGGTAGAAGTGAGCAGGAAATTGTCACGGGAGAATTCCTTTTTTGATTTCCTGCTTTCTGTTTGAGAGGACTGTATTTTTTGTGGTTCAAGAGGTGGTTTGGTAGCGAGGTGCACAACCTTCACGATTGAAGATGATGCTGTTGTGGGTCTGGGTGTTGACACGACTCCAGCACTAAACTGTAGTTCGTAAGTCTGTATTGCCATTTCTTTCATTTGTCGAGTTATGGCAACAACGGAGCTGTAAGAGCCAGAGGACGGTGCACTAGGTTTGAGACTAACAGATTTTTCGAGCTACAGGTGTTTGAACTTTTTCTTTCACTCTAATCTTCTGTATAGCTCGTTCATCGAGAAATACTGGGCAGTCTCGCGAGGAGGCTGTACGATTACCCATACAGTTGATGCAGTGAGTGGATGGGGGTCGACAGTTGCCCTCATGAGCACCCCTACCACATGTAGCGAACTTAGCAGCGTTTTTACAGGACCGTCGAGTATGGTTAAAATATTTGCATTCATAGCAACGTGTGGAATTCGGGATATATAGTCACACAGTAATGACCTCGTAGCCAGCATTTATCTTTAGTGACAGGACGACTATCAAAAGTATGAGGTACGAGTTGGCACCAAGTCCTTATTGACCAATTTTATGACTGTGGACAGCCCTGACTCCCTGATCAGACATATTCCTGAATCTCCTCCTCACTTAGCCCATCCAAAAGGTTCCTGAAAACAACCCCATGACAAGAGTTTAGAGCACGATGAGTCTCCTCCTGTACAGGGTAGCTGTGTAACAGGGTGGCTTTGCGCAGACGTTGTACTGGAAAGACTATCTCCAGCAGAAGAGTGCTATTTTGAAGAAGAGAACACAACTTTACCAGGCCTATGATTGCATTGACTCCTTTTTGGATCACAGACAGATTCACAGAAGAAAAATTTTTCCCTTCCGTAGCCCAGGACACCACTAGATAACGAGGTACTGCAGGAAGACTGGTCGAGGCAGTGTTTTCTTTCGAATCTTTCATCTCCTTATACTTTCTTTTAGAGGAAGAACCCATTGTGATCGAATCCCTCCACGACTGCCAGCGTCTCCGATAGCGCGATCCTTCCTACTGGGGACCCCCTCGAAGGGGGTTCACCCGCCTTAGCTGGTTGTCCACACCTCAGGTCACACCTCCGTAACTTCAGACAGAGGGACCAACTGGCATTACGGGAAGGTGTCAGCTCAGGCAATCACTCCTCCCCAGGCCAGGCCTTTACCAGGGGGTACGTGTGAGCCCTACACACTGACCCAGTGCTGGGACTTACGCATTACCCAGTCACCTTTTACGCAGCGAGTGCGTGGGCTACCTTCAGGAATGCACATGGAGGAGAAAAGAAGAGAGACCTCAAACACCAAGGCAGAGGTAAAGAAGAGAAAGAAGAAATATACAAGTAAAAGGAAAGACACAGTCAGAACACATGTCGTTTACAACCTTCGGTTTCCCGAAGTAGGCGAGAAACTGTGCCCAAGAGAAGGGAAAAGTATTGTGGGAGTGTGGTCATGCAGTGCAGGAAGAAAGTAGCACTGCAAAGGATGGGGCCCCAAGTTTGCCATGCACGTACTCACCAAAGACAGGTGAGCCTCCTTGGGGGGGGGGGGGGTGTCTCTACGGTTACCTTCAGTTAGATGGTCAGAGTACCATTCATTTCGGAACCCACCTGACAAGATTTAAATTCATCGATCCAAAAGCAAACAATCTTCATTGATGAAATCTCCTGACAGATTAAAACTGTGTGCCAGACACGGATTCAAACCCAGGGCCTACTGGGTGCTCTAAACTGACTGAACTAGCCTGGCACTCCACCCGGTCTGTCCTCGCTGCTTTGCTTCTCACTTTCTACCTTCCAAACTTCACACTAGTTCTCATACTAATCCTCTACAACTAGCACTCCTGTAAGGAAGGTTATTGAGGAGACATAGCTTAGCCACAGCCTAGAGGTTGTTTCTAGAATGATATTACATAACACTTCGCTACATACAAACTGAACAAGGATTGGTAGATAAGTGGGGGAGATTTTCATGAAAGGATGGAACATTTTTGTTGTACCTTCACTGTTCGCAAGCTCGAATATTTAAAGGATCGTATAAAGAATTTCAACCACTGTACAGCATACAGTTAGTTTTTACTACCATGTGACTCTTACAGTGTGTCAACTGCAACTGAAATTCAATTAGTGAATTTCATGGCAGCTGGAGTAGCATCACATCAGCTGACATCCATGACTCAAAGGGAGGGTTTCAGAGGGCTTTAAACTTGTTTGAATTGTATCCCCCCTAGTTTATTATTATTTACAAAATACTGCAATACTGAGGAAACAAAGAATGTTATGGGCATAATGTGTCATTATTACTGTATTTACTCGAATGCAACCACTTTTTTCCCAGTTTTCAAGATCTAAAAATATGCCTGCTGCTTAGGTTAGAAAGCAAAGCTTTAGGAAGTTCTGAAAAATGTCGCTAGAAGCAGCCATAAGTAGTTTCTGTGAATAGTACATCTGCCACTCCCATGAACCACAGACATTGCCGAGGTGGGGTGGCTTGCGTGCCTCAACGATACAGATAGCCGTACCGTAGGTGCAACCACAGCGGAGGGGTATCTGTGGAGAGGCCAGACAAACGTGTGGTTCCTGAAGAGGGGCAGTAGCCTTTTCAGTAGTTACAGGGGCAACAGTCTGGATGATTGACTGAGCTGGCCTTGTAACATCAGCTAATGTGGCTTTGCCACACAGCTACTGCGAACGGCTGAAAGCAAGGGGAAACTACAGCCGTTATTTTTCCCCGAGGACATGCAGCTCTACTGTATGAACATATGATGATGACATCCTCTCGGGTAAAATATTCCGGAGGTAAAATAGTCCCCCATTCGGATCTCCAGGCGGGGACTACTCAGGAGGATGTGATCATCAGGAAAGACAATACTAGCATTCTACGGGTCGGAGCGTGGAATGTTAGATCCCTTAATCGAGTAGGAAAATTAGAAAATTTAAAAAGGGAAATGGATAGGTTGAAGTTAGATATAGTGGGGATTAGTGAAGTTCGGTGGCAGGATGAACAGGATTTCTGGTCAGGTGAGTACAGGATTATAAATACAAAATCAGTTGGGGGTATCACAGGAGTAGGATTGATAATGAATAAGAAAATAGGAATGCGGGTAAACTACTATGACCAGCACAGTGATCGCATTATCATTGTCAAGATGGATACGAAGCCAACACCGACAACAGTAGTACAGGTTTATATGCCAACTAGCTCTGCCGATGATGAGGAGATCGAAGAAATATATGAGGAGCTAAAGGAAATTATTCAGACAATTAAGGGAGAGGAAAACTTAATTGTTATGGGAGACTGGAATTCGGTAGTAGGACAAGGAAGGGAAGGGAAGATAGTGGGTGAATATGGTCTGGGCAAAAGGAATGAAAGAGGAAGCCACCTGGTAGAATTTTGCACGGAACATAATTTAGTTGTAACAAACACCTGGTTTAAGAATCACAAAAGAAGGTTGTATACGTGGAAGAGACCAGGAGACACCGGGAGATAGATTTTATAATGGTAAGACATAGATTTCGGAACCAGGTTTTGAAGTGTAGTACATACCCAGGGGCAGACATAGACTCTGACCATAACTTGTTGGTTATGAACTGTAGGCTGAAACTGAAGAAACTACAAAAAGGTAGGAAAATAAGGAGATGGGACCTAGATAAATTGAAGGAACCTGAAGTTCTTAAGAATTTCAGAGGGAGCTTCAGGCAACAATTGACAGAAACAGGGGAAAATAAAACAGTTGAGGAGGAATGGGTAAAATTGAGAGCTGAAATAGTGAAGGCAGCAGAGGACAAAATAGGTAGGAAGGCAAGACCTACAAAGAATCCTTGGATATCACAGGAGATACTAAATTTAATCGATGAAAGGAGAAAGTATAAAAATGCAGTAAATGAAACAGGCAAAATGGAGTACAGACGACTAAGAAATGAGATTGACAGGAAGTGCAAAATGGCTAAACAGGAATGGCTAGAAGGCAAATGCAAGGATGTAGAAGAATGTATAAATAGGGGAAAAATAGATACAGCCTACAGGAAAATAAAAGAAACATTTGGCGATAAGAAAAACAGCTCTATGAATAACAAGGACACTGATGGAAAACCAGTTCTCAGCAAAGAAGGGAAAGCTGAAAGGTGGAAAGAGTATATAGAGGGGCTCTACAAAGGAAATGAAATTCGAGACAATATTGTAGGAAGGGAAGAGGATGTAGATGAAGATGAAATAGGAGATACTGTACTGAGAGAAGAATTTGACAGAGCCCTGAAAGACCTAAGTCGAAACAAGGCCCCTGGAGTAGATGATATTCCCTCAGAGGTACTGAAGTCTCTGGGAGAACCAGCCATGACAAAATTGTTTCACATTGTGTGTAAGATGTATGAGACAGGTGAAGTACCCTCAGACTTTAAGAAAAATGTTATAATCCCCATTCCAAAGAAAGCGGGTGCAGACAGGTGTGAAAACTACAGAACCATCAGTTTAATAAGTCATGGTTGCAAAATATTAACACGAATTATATACAGAAGGATGGAAAAGCTGGTAGAAGCCGACCTCGGGGAAGATCAGTTTGGGTTCAGGAGAAATGTAGGAACACGGGAGGCAATACTCACTTTACGGCTTATCCTAGAAGATAGATTAAGAAAAGGCAAACCTACATTTCTAGCTTTTGTAGATTTGGAGAAGGCTTTTGACAATGTTGATTGGAATAAACTCTTTCAAGTTCTGAAGCAAGAAGGAGTAAATTATAGGGAGCGTAAGGTTATTTACAACTTGTACAAAAACCAGACAGCGGTTGTCAGAGTTGAAGGGCATGAAAGGGATGCAGTGGTTGGAAAGGGAGTAAGACAGGGCTGTAGCCTTTCCCCAATGTTGTTCAATTTGTACATTGAGCAAGCTATAAAGGAAAGCAAGGAGAAATTTGGAGAAGGAATTAAAGTTGAGGGTGAAGAATTAAAAACATTGCGTTTTGCCGACAACATAGTAATTCTGTCAGATACAGCAAAGGACCTGGAAGAGCAATTGAACGGAATGGACAGTGTGCTGAAAGGTGCATATAAGATGAACATTAACAAGAGTAAAACTAGGGTAATGGAGTGCAGTGTAAGAAAATCGTGTGATGCTGAAGGAATTAGATTAGGTAACGAAACAATAAAGGAGGTAGATGAGTTTTGTTACTTGGGCAGTAAAATAACAAATGATGGTCGCAGTACAGATGATATAAAATGCAGAATGGCAATGGGTAGAAAGGCGTTTTCGAAAAAGAGAAATTTGTTAACATCGAATATTGATTTAAGCCTAAGGAAATCCTTTCTGAAGGCATTTGTATGGAATGTTGCCTTGTATGGGAGCGAAACATGGACGATAAGCAGTGTGGACAGAAAGAGGATAGAGGCTTTTGAAATGTGGTGCTACAGAAGAATGCTGAAGATTAGGTGGGTGGATCGCATAACTAATGAGGAGGTACTGAACCGAATTGGGGAGAAAAGAAATTTCTGGCATACCTTGACTAAAAGAAGGGATAGATTGGTAGGACACATTCTTAGACATCAAGGAATTGTGAATTTAGCGTTGGAGGGAAGTGTGTGGGGTAAAAATCGCAGAGGGAGACCAAGAGACGCGTATAGTAAGCAGATTCAAGTGGATGTGGGTTGTCGTTCTTATGAGGAGATGAAAAGGCTTGCTCAGCATAGAGTAGGGTGGAGAGCTGCATCAAACCAGTCTCTGGACTGAAGACCACAACAACAACAACAGTACATCTGGATTCCATCCTTTGTTGCAGTGTTTGCTGTCTGCTTTTGAACTTTGCATGAATAAGAGTGTCTTCCCTCCCCCCCCCCCCTCTCTACTTCCCGAGTCTAATTTCTGGGGCACGGCTTGCATTCAGGTAAATATGGTAACCATGTCAGACGATTTACAGAAACCAGTCAAATACCCCTTTACAATAAATTTGCTGGTAACTAAAGCAAAGAAAATTTCCCAGAATTGTAAATAATTCCAAAGTATTTATCTAATTTTATCCCAGATGGAAAAAATCTGTTTCTCCTGATTGTGACAACGCTCTTACACCAAGGTTGTCCGACTCTGCAGCTTACCTAGGCAGTCGCACAGAGCCACGAGGCACTGTACTCAGTTCTGTTTTATGTACATGTGTGTGGCAATGCCCAAAAACTCGGGAACTGTTCTTCCAGCTGATCATTTGGACAGTGAACTGATAACAACTGAGCTGGAGAAACATCCCTGTCTCTACAACATTAAATTGCAAAATTATAAAGATTGTCTGGTGAAGACAGAAGTATGGAAGAAAGTGCGCGTGAAGGTGATGATGTGGCTGGGAAGTGGAACTATCACCGGTTGCACACAATAATCAAATAATTTCACCGGATAACTTCTAAGTTTCTCATGTAACGATACAAACTTCCCTTCAGTCAGACGATTCAAAATAATTGGACAAACCCACCATTTGGTCAGTGGTTACGCCTTCTCTGAGAACAAACAACATACAAAGCTACTGCAGCTAAATACCGTATATTTCTGCAGATAAGACGAGGTACAAATTTTCATTCAAATTTTATAGTTTAAGCATATATCTGGCCTATAAGACGACCCCCAAGTTACCTTATTTACCCAAATGCAAGCCACTCTTTTTTCCAGGTTTTTGGATCTAAAAATATGCCTGTGACTTAGTTTCAGAGGCAAAGCTTCAGGAAGTTCCAAAAAAATGCCGTTAGAAGCTGTCAAATAGGTTTTGTGAATGGTAGTTCCGAAAAATGCTGGTAAAAGCTGCCATAAACAGTTATTGTGATTGCTACACCTGGATTTCACCCTTTGTTGCAGTGTTTACAGTCTGGTTTTGAACTTTCACGCGTGTAGTGCTACGTAGTATCCGATCGTAAAGAAGCAATTGTTTTTTTACAACACAAAGTTTATGAAAAAAGGAATTTCTTTCGCCGAGACGACATTTAATCGCGCCGATGCACATATTATGCGAGTGAAAACACACGAAATTGCCCAAGAGGAGAAGATATAGGATTTCAAAGAAAGCCGCAATTGTTGTGTATAGCTCAATATTTTAGTCCTTTCACTGCTCCATACGTAAATATACACTAATCGTTTCTGTGCGACTCTGGATATATTGAGAAATTATTTTTGACAAGCGACATTGTAAAATCAGTCTGCATCGGAAATAATTCTATTTCTGCTTTATGACGTATAGGTTCTCATCATATGTACTATTGTCCTCTCAGTAAATTAATAAAGCTCGAAAAGCAAATATTTTTTTAAAAGAATTGCGCAAACCTTGTTTTCGTAAATCTTTCTTCCACAATGTGAATTTCACAGTAATTTCGCAAATATGCTACATAGCGTGGCTGTAGCAAGGCTTCGACCTACAAATGATATATATCAAATCAATACGTTTCGAAACGATATGTATGGAATAAGCAAAAGTTTCTGAACGGGAGATTCACTACTAATCTAACTTTCACTTTAAAAAAGTTATCTGTAGCGTAGCCTTAAGAAGGTTAGGTATAGTTTAAATAAAAAGTTTATTCTTCTTAGTATGTAAGGGCGTGTAGTGCCCGAATCTACGGTTCAGAAACACTAAATCTATTTACAGTTTTACGTTCAATACATATCATTTCAGGCCGAGCTACTTCGACTAAGCCTTCTTGTAAATTACCCAGAAACCTGTACTCTTAGGTTCCTGCCTAGCCACAGCCTCTTTTCGTAAAATCATAAAATTCGCCTATTCTATAACTATCGTTTCGACACTTGACCGCTTCGATCTATATCAATTGGAGGTCGAAGCCGCACTATGCACCACATCTGGGAAATTACCAGTTTCACACTAAACGTCAATCTAAATTTTTTTTTTTTTTTTTTTGCACCATCGTATAATATGACCTTAGATTTTGGGGCCATTTTTTATGATTCAGCCATCGTCGTCTCTGCGGAAATAAAGTAGAACCTCGTTTTTATGCTTTTCAGGGTACTTCAGTGAAATGGTGTAAAATGCAGGAAAATGTAAAATGCAGGAAATAATGTTTTAAATGGTAAAATATGCTTAATGGATCAGCCTTGCATTTTCGTAGTTTATGTGTGATATATGTACATAATAGACAACTAAATATTCGCCAGGGAGTTGATTATACAATAAAGGTTATCCAAATTTACTATTTTAAGCGCCAGGCAAAACTGGTAATTTTATGGGAAGTAGAAAATTTTGACGTAATTTCATTCATTATAACCTAGGACGCCACTGCTGCACTATAACACTTCTTCAAAATTACCTGAACCGCTTTGATAGATATCGTTTGGACGCCGCTGCCAGGTTATGTAACACATCTTCAAAATTACTGCCTTTTAATGGAATTAATTATTTACATAGTAAAACTCCTAAAGTTCCGTTCTTTTTGTATTTTTCGATGTTTCGCATGACAATATTAGAGAATTTACTCACGTTCTCGAGTGCAGACACATGAATAAGTATTTCTGTGACATTTGCATAGGATCGGCATCTCATACTATTATCGCTTTTTTGAGGTTGTGGGTATTAAGATACCCAACCTTGACAGATAAAGTCCTTTATTAATCAGAAATATATAAAACAACGCAACTATTTATTCTCACTTCAACAAAGCAACTGGTTCCGTTCGAGTACACGCCAGCCGCTCTGTCAAAGAAGCTAACGGAAAGACGAACTACATCGTCACAAATCCGCGTTATTCTCTCGTTAAACCGTTCCGTTTGTCCGAGTACATGCCAGCCGCTCTGCCAAAAAAGCTGGTGAAAAGAAGAACAACATCGCCACAAATCGTCGTGACTAAGTCAAAAACAAAACGCGAAAAATATATGTTCGAATAAATGCTAGTGTCGAGAAACTCGAATGCGAATAATGCTTAAGCGCTATACTTTAAGGGGAAAGCCACGCTAGTGTCAATTTATGTACATTATGTCACTTTTCTTCACAAACTTGCTTTCAAAAAGTGTAAAACGCGGGAAAAGCGTAAATATGTTAATGCAAAAAACGAGGGCGAGTTAACATTGTAAACATAGAAAACATGTAAAAACGAGGTTTTAGTGTATACGGTATTCAAGTTTTGAACGGCAGCTCACAGTGCGCGGTGTCTTTCGCGGCCATTTACGACAACTGCAGAAGCAGACTACTTTTGTCGTACAGAGCGTCTCCGTCCGCCGCGACCGTAACCGTGCGAAGTGTGTGACGTACCGGCCTTGCTGGAGCGCGCCCAGCGGCGCGTGCAGGCCAGGTGCAGCACGTGGTGGCAGGCCGGGCAGCTCCACACGGGGTCGCGCGGCCGCACGCGCTCGCAGCACACCAGGCACTCCAGCGTGCCGCGCGCCAGCTGCGCCGACAGCCGCTCCCGGTGCCCCGCGTCCGACGAGCCCTCCTCACCTGCCGAAACGACCGGGGTGCGATACATCTACCGACTCACGAATGTGACGGTCTACACATTATATAATAATGGAAAGTCCAGGTTGGAATTAATAATATAGTGAGGACAGTTTACAACTCACCGCAAAGACGTGGCGACGAGCTGCGACGGGCACATACAGAAGACAAACATGTACAACACATTCAGCTATCGGCCGTGGCCTTCTTCAGAAAATAGAACACTCACGCAATCACACAGGCACACAACACAGTCATACAACCGTCACCTCCAACTGCCGCACTTCGAATCGCACTCTGCAGCGAATCGGGGACGGGAGGGGAGTGGGAGTGGATAGGAAGGTTACGTCACGGTGGTGGTGATGGGTTAGATGGGAATAACGAGATGCAGCTTAGGAATAGAGTGGGGAGGCGGGTGAGGGGAGTAATAAAATAAAGTAAAATAAATATATATAGAAAATGCATGCACACTGCAAGTACACACACACACACACACACACACACACACACACACACACACACAATCGCTCATTCACACACTACTCAAAATAAGCGAGGTTTGGGATAGAGAGGTAGGAACTTTAAGGTATGGAGAGAGAAAAAAAAAAAAAAAAAAATAGGGAAGTTATCATAGGTTGAGACCTGGTTGATTTCGGGATCGGCGAATGTTTTGTAGGGATAACTCCCATCTGTGCAGTTCAGAAAAGCTGGTGGTGGATGGAAGGATCCAGATGGCCCGGGTTGTGAAGCAGCCATTGAAATCAAGCATGTGCTCCGCTGCATGCTGTGCCACAGGGTGGTCCACCTTGTTTTTGGTCACAGTTTGGCGGTGGCCATTCATCCTAATGGACAGCTGGTTGGTGGTCATGCCAATATAGAAAGCTGTACAGTGTTTGCAGCACAGTTGGTAAATTACGTGGCTGCTTTCACAACTGGCCCAGCCTCTGATAGGGTAGGATAAGCCTGTGACAGGACAGGAATACAAAGTGCTGGGTAGGTGGATTGGTCAGGTCTTGCAGCAGGGTCTTCCACAAGGATATGATCCCTGTGGCAGTGAGCCGGGTTTCGGGGTGGCATAAGGATGAACTAGAATGTTGTGAAGGTTGGGAGGGTGAATGAACACTACTTTAGGAAGGGTGGGAAGGATTTTGTGCAGGATGTCTCTCAATTCTGGGCACGAGAATAGAAAATCAAAACCTTGGCGAAGGATGGAATTTAGTTGTTCGAGACCAGGGTAGTACTGGGTGACAAGGGGAGCGCTCTTTTGTGGATGGTTACTGGTGTTAGGAAGAGGATTTGGGGTGTGTGAGGATATGGCACGGGAGATTTGTTTGCGGACTAGGTCTGTGGGGGTAGTTTCTGTTTGTGAAGGCCTTTGTGAGACCTTCAGCATATTCAGAAAGGGAATTCTTGTCACTGCAGATATGCCGTCCATGGGTGGCCAGGCTGTAAGGGAGGGATTTTTTGACATGGAAGGGATGGCAACTGTCAAAATGTAGGTACTGTTGGTGGTTTAATATGGACAGAAGTGTGGATGGAGCCATCAGTAAGTTGGAGGTTGACATCCAGGAATGTGGCATGATTGGTTGAGGAAGACCAGGTGAAGTGGATGGGAGAGAAGGAATTGAGGTTCTGAAGAAAGGAGGATAGGGTGTCCTGGCCCTGAGTCCAGATCATGAAAATATCATCAATGAACCTGAACCAGGCCAGAGGTTTGAGGTTTGGGATGCTAGGAAGGATTCCTCCAGACGTTGGGAGAAGTAGTGTTCGAGAGCGGCAAGGCCATTCTAAAAACGGGCTGGGGTGGCAGCTGACCTGGAGGGGGGAAGGGGGGGTATGGAGTACAGGGTGTCTACTGTGAACCAAATTTCAAATTCCTAGATTTTTCCAGGCTTTTTTTTTAAGGATTAAGTCTAATTTTTAAGATGACGTATATTCTGTTAGTGGGACAATTATTAAAATACTACTTGTGCCGATTCGATTTACTGTAGCCGCTGGAGAGCAGTCGTTCCAATGCATCTTAAGTTTAAATACTTTTAAGCATTGTGTGCAACTATCAGCCTACGGAATTTGTTAGTAAACCACTTTGAGGGAAAGTTCCCGAAATTTCTTAACAGATTAAAACTGTGCCGGATCGGGCAGCGAGGTGTTCTGGGCTCCCGACTGGGTCTGGCACACAGTTTTAACCTGCTGGGAAGTTGCATACCAGACTAAATATTGTTCACTCCTTTACCGTGTATCGGCTTCATAATTTAATTTAAATTATTTCTCCCTGCATCTCTACAGTTATTAAATGAACATTTAATTCAAATTAATACATTATTACTGACTGATTCACAAGGCAATGAAAAATTAAAGGCATTCAAATTTGAAAACAGAAGACTACAACCCATCTTTTGTAAGGTAATTAATGACACACAGAACACACTCCGCGTACCTTAAACCATAAAACATTTAATAACTTATTTTTTCAGAACATAATTATATTTAAATATAGTTCAGCAATAACAAAGGACACTATGAACTACATGTGGTGATGTTATGCAAAAAATGTGACTTTTTATCTATGCTGTGTGATGCGACGTCATGTTAGTTTGTAATTCTATTTCAAGAAAATCGTGGACTACTTGTGTGTTAAACATGGTTAAACATACCATGACTACATCACATGTACATAGCTTATGTACCAGGTGCTACAGCAGAAGCTACGAGCAGCCTCGTAATCAAAGTTTGGCAGAAAAGGAATGAGATTACAAAAAAAATTATATATATATATATATATATATATATATATATATATATATATATATATACGTAAAAAATAGATGAAGAACACTTACCAGGCGAAGGGGCACAGGCAGTAATAGCAACAAATAAACACACAGACACACACACACACACACACACACACACACACACTCAAAAATGCTAGCTTTCGCAGCCTAGCTGCTTCATCAGGCAGAAGGGAAGGAGAGGGAAAAGGAAATGATGAGGGATTTAAGGAAGGGGGTAAGGAGCCATTCCAATCCCGGGACAGGAAAGACTTACCTTGGGGGAAAAAATGGAAGGTAAATAAATGCACATACACCCACACATTTACACAGACACAAGTACACTTAGGCAGACATACTGTAGAAATGTAGAAAGCAAAGAAGTTAGAAGTTAGACAGAGATGCCACTTGAGGCAGAGGCTCTGTCCAGAGAACCAAGGCAAAGATGTTAGAGATGGTGGGTGGGAATTCGAATTTAGCGGAGGTTGAGACCAGGTGGGCAACGGGAAGAGAGAATATGCTGAAGGGCTAGTTCCCATCTCCGGAGTTCTGAAGGATTGGTGTCAGTGGGAAGTATCCAGATAACCCGGACGGTGTAGCACTGTGCCAAGATGTGCTGGCCATGCACCAAGGCATGTTTAGCCACAGGGTGATCCTCGTTACCAACAAACACTGTCTGCCTGTGTCCATTCATGCGAATGGACAGTTTGTTGCTGGTCATTCCCACATAGAACGCTTCACAGTGCAGGCATGTCAGTTGGTAGATCACGTGGGTACTATCGCAAGTGGCTCTGCCTTTGATCGTGTACACCTTCCGGGTTACGGGACTGGAGTAAGTGGTGGTGGAAGGGTGCATAGGGCAGGTTTTACAACGGGGGTGGTTACAAGGGTAGGAGCCAGAAGGTAGGGAAGGTGGTTTGGGGATTTCATAGGGGTGTACTAGGAGGTTACGGAGGTTAGGTGGGCGGCAGAAAGACACTCTCGGTGGAGTAGGAAGGATGTCATGAAGGATGGATCTCATTTCGGGGCAGGATTTTAGGAAGTCGTATCCTTGCTGGAGAGCCACATTCAGAGTCCGCTCCAGTCCCGGAAAGTATCCGGTGACAAGAGGGGCACTTCTGGGGTTTTGTGGAAAATTCTTAAATTGGGGAGATGAGGAAGTGGCTCTGGCAATTTGCTTCTGTACCAGACCAGGAGGATAGCTGCGGGATGTGAAGGCTGTTATCAGGTTATTGGTGTATTGGTTCAGGGATTCAGGACTGGAGCAGACTCGTTTGCCACGAAGACCTAAGCTGTAGGGAAGGATATATATATATATATATATATATTAAATAAATAAATAAAATTTAACTTGGTATGTTGCACTGTGTTTGAAGAAGTGGCATCAGTACGCAGAAGCTACAGAACATTCTCACAGCTGCAATTAATTTAATTCCTCTTCAAAATAATACACATAATTTCAACAGTTTAGCTAAAAATACATAAAATTAAGCCTTAAAAATCAAAGTCCTAGGTTTTTCCCAGTTTTTTTTTTTAAATGGACAAAAATCCTGAGTATTTCCTGGTTTTTTTAAGATTCCTGGTGCAATAGACACCCTGGAGTAGTTTCAATTTTGACAAATACAGACTGCCAACTTTCCAAAATAGAAGTCCAGAAGATCCCAAATCTCTAAAATTTAATGCACATGTGCTCCACGGGGGTTTCAAATGTAGTGAGAAAAGATTACACAGTAAAATAGTGTTACATATAATGTAGGCTACATTTTAAGATCGCTGTATTGGAATGCTGAACTTAAGTAATTGCACTAGTTACTTGCTGACGAGTGTTCACTTGTTGTTACGTAACATTGAAAGCAGTTCACACAGTACATAAAAATGAAATTTTCTGCACTCGATCTTGCAAGCCATAAAAAGACCAATATTGTGAAATATTAAACTGGACATTCATACAACACGAACAGATTGTGAACGTTTCAACTTGCCGTCATCGCACAATACACGGCAATATGTCACAATATGTGTCACTGAAAGACTGAATATATTGTTTCTTAGTTGAACTCATTAATAAAACATAAAAAATGGACAAAAATTCATTACATAATTAAACAAACGCCAGAACCATAGCAAACACCGCATAAAAGTAAGCATAACAGCTTTCCCACTAATCACAGTCTAACCACAAAGAGTATATGAGATGTGATTTGTCAAATGAACTTTGTATGGACTTTCAAAAGCGGTATTTCAAACACACAGAATTAATGACAAAAGTGCAGCATTATTCTGCGAGAATAGATTATCATTAATATTATTGGTCGGCTTTCTATCGAATTTCAAATATTCGCATCTCAGAATAGTAGATAGTAGCTTTTATCAAAAGTCAATACTGAAAGGTGATATGAATGCAGAGGTGGCAACAAGTTTGGAAGTTGAAAATTCGGAGGGAAGGGGGGGGGATTAAAATTAAAAAATAAATAAATAAATAAAATAAATTTTCATCCGGAAAACCAGAAGACTACCTAAAATTCCAGAAATCTTCTGGGAAAACTTGGCAGGTATGCAGACTCAAATTATCAACAGCAGGGTGTATACGTGGACAACGAAAAAATTCCTGGATTTCCCAGGTAAAAACATAAAAGTGTTCCCTGGTTAATACACTTGGTTTGGACAGTGAAACTTATCAATTCTTTACAAGGTTAAGATTTTATGGGAAGTAAGAATGGCCCATCATGAGTCTGAAGCAAACAGCCAGTAAGAATGACGTTTTTTCACTTCTCTTTCATAAATACAACTTGCATATATTTCAGTTTCTTTATGAGGACGTGCATGTAATTTATGAGAAAGATGTTTATCATTTACATCATTTTGTAATACATTTCTGAGTTTTGTACAAATAGCTCACAATTTGTGTGTTCGTAGTTAGGCTAGAACCTGGTAGAACAGCTTTAATTGCTTGTCAAAAATATTTTTTGTTTTCCTGGAAGGTGTCATGACTTTCGACTAAGTTATTATGCATGAACAACACAAGAATATCCACAACACATACTTATTTACAAATTACTGATTGACTGCCTCCACTTAACTATAATTTTTTAAGGATGTCATACTTTTTGCTACCATCACTTTATGATTTGTAGCCTATCTATTGAAGAACAAAACTGTCTGATTCTTCCATTAGTTCTTGGTGGAACATCATCATAATGAATTTAAAAAAAAAAAATCACAATTTTGTGTATGTTCCACAGGGTTATTTTAATTCGTTAATGGGTTTTAAACTTGCAAGGTCATCTTCATAATTTGCAGTTTTATCAATGAAGTTGCAAAGTTTAAATACTAACTTTTAAGATATGTTATGCCTATTATGTGCTTGAATCTGGTGTAAACAATTAATATATCTTTCAAGTTTCTATGTAAACACTGTAATTTCTTTGATAAAACAGTGAAGTCTGAACATGGCCTTGTAGGGCAAAAAGCAGTTGAGATGAAACAGGAAAGCTACAGAGCTAAAGGATTCCAATTTTATCACCCAAATAACAAGCTAAACATATTATTTGAATAAAACCTCAACCGTTAAATGCCAGTTTGCGACCTCCTAGTATGGGTAGAATAAGATAGAAGATTTGTAAATAAAGTAAGTTACGATAGAAGACCCATACACTGCTAGGAATACAAAACAAATAGTATTTCATTATAAAATATGAACATAAAGTGCACATGGCCACAAAACTAAACCCTATTAATATGCATTTCATTAAAACACAAACAAAAGTGGTCTGTTTAGATACATATTATATTGTATGTTTGAGTAGGAACTGGCCATGAAAACTCAAACCAGATTAATATTGTGGATATTATCTTGCCAGCATGGGCACCATTGTAGACAAACTAAACCTATAAAAATATTTTGATATAATTGTATCCAGTAAAACAACTAATACCTTATTTCATCATTCTGTAAGTGGTAGGAACATTTGCCCTTTACTATTTTTTCAAGATACAGTAGAACCTCTCAAACTCGACACAATGTGGACTTAAGGGTTGTCGAGTTTTAGGAAACTTAAATAAAAATAACCAAGAGTTGTGTAATAACGCTTATTTACAGTATTAATATTGTACATTAATTGATTTATTGTATACAATTATATATTTATATCAACATTCATAACTTATAATCAAAAAATCAAAAAGAATTTTGAGACAAAAGGCTTAGTAGGATCTTAAAATACAGTGTGGAGTCGTTTGAAAAACCTTGTGATTGAAGACTGCTTTTCTGTCTCCACACAGCGTCTTGCAGCTTGATCCCGGAGTCGCCTGAGGAACAGAATCTCCATTCCAGTCGCATTTTGCTGCTCTAATTACTGCAATGTCCCTGCAATAAATTTAACAGCCTCAGTGTGGCTAACTTTTCTTTCTTGTCGATGGTCCTCTTCCTCTTCTTCTTCCGAATCGTCCCTTTCTACGTCACGCCCTTTGACAGCTGTGATGAACTCATCTTCTCCTAATGGTTCTGATGCCCCATTGAGATCCATCCATTCATTGACATCATTGCTTGAAGACTCTTCACACCCTGGGATTTTTTTCATGAGTTCAATCAAGTCGCTATTTTCAGAATTGATTTCATCGTCACGCAACAAATTATTGCCTGCGTGATCTAGAAGTTTCCTCCAAGAAGGAATGAGGGTTATGGTCTCAAGCTCGATCCAAGATTGAGAGACCCATCCGATGACATCTAACAAATCAATCTTCTTTAGTTTAGCCGTTAGCTCCTCACCCGATTCCAAGGACAACACCAAAGATGACAAACGCTTACGTCTGTACCTTCTCTTAACGCTACCAAAGCTCCTTGGTCCATCGGTTGACAGAGAGACGTGACGTTCGGCGGTAGAAACATTGCTTTAATGCCTTTTCCTGTAAATATTGCACATCATGGTAAGTCTTAGCATTATCGAGAATCAGTAGAGCTTTCCTGGGAAGATTTTTTTTCTTCATAAACTTCTGGGACAAACTGTTGAAAAAACTACTCTTTAAAAATTGCTTCGCTCATCCATGCATTAGATTGATTTCTATACCAAACTGGGAGTTCAAAGTTGCCATCACTTGTGCATCTGGCAGGTTTAAATGCTCTTGGTTTTTTTTTTTTTTTTTTTTTTTTTTTTTTTTTTTGCTTTTCCAATTAGCGCTAATTTGAGTTTGTGTTCTCCATTACTGCAGGCAAGAATAGTCACACGCTCCTTACTTCTCTTAAAACCTGATGCAGCTTTATCATCTCTCAGAGCTAAACTTTTAGTAGGAAGCATTCGAAAGTTTAGTTCTGTCTCATCTGCATTATAGATTTGGTCACCTGACAGTCCTCCTTTTTCAATAAACTCGTGTAGTTTGGTCTTGAAGTCACTCACATTGTTAGGGTCAGCTGACAGTTCTTCCTCGCAGATACTGAGCAGCTTGATTCCCTATCGTTGCTTCCAACTTGACAACCAACCATTGCTCGCTGTAAACCCAGGCTCTCCTTCGTCCTTAAATTGTTCATAAAACTGAAGAGCTTTCTCTTGCAGGATGGGTCCAGATATAGGCGTTCCTTCTAACTGTGCACACGGAACCAATGGTAAAGGCTTTCGCGGACTTTTTCGAACTCTGCACTTCTCATTCTTTTTCGTTCCCCGATGGATTCTGTGCACTGTCTTTTCAAACACCATGATTCAATTTCAGATTTCTTTTTCTTCCGACCGAGCACTGTAGACCTACCGATGTTCAAGACCAACGCTATTTTATTTACGCTTTCACCACGCTACAGTCTTTTTAGAACACCAAACTTTGCTTCCATTGAAACTGACACTGTTTCCTCTTCTCCGCCATACTGTCGCTCTATATTCCAGCACAAAAATCGTTTAAACAATTGTCAACCAGTCTCGAACAAAAGTAACTGACCACAGCAGTGTCTCAACAAACACTAAACTGAACGCCCAGTGACGACAATGTAGAGAGGGTAGTTTATGACCTGCCCGGGAATCCAAGGTCAACGCACGGTCTCACGATAAGGAAAGTGGCCACAGAAATCCACGAATGTGTGCAAACAATAGCCCGCCCCAACTGGGCAGGTAAAGGGTGCATTGAACGATCTTGGAAAATCCAGTAACCTAGTCTGAGTCTCTAGCACTCTCAGGCAGCCTATGTACTGATGGAAAGCTTTACGTTATGGGCGATATAAAAAAAAAAAAAAAAATTAATAATTCACCATCCCTGTCGAGTTTTACGGAATGTCGAGTTTTCGGGAATCGAGTTTGAGAGGTTCTACTGTATATGTATAAATGACTAACGTATTATTGTATTTTATAGTTAAGCATATTTCAGATCTTTAATCATATGTACAAAATTGGTGTTATCATGAATTTATGGAAATTAGTTAGTACCTTAATTTTGTGATGTAGAACCGTTATTATCATATCATAACATTGCAAACTTCATTTTTGCCCCAATCTTTAATAGTTTTAACAATGCATGGCATTGTTCACAAAAGTATCCAAGGAGTTCCCGAAAAAATTCCAAATCGCCAGTCTTAATAGTTTCTGAAGCTGTCACTGTCAGTTTGGGCACCAATGTATTTATTGTTGTGATGGATTGTAGGGTAAAATTTATGTTGAATTAAACAGTTTTATTCACATACTTTGTGTTTGCTCTGAGTTCTTGCTTTCAATTTGAGAACATTACTCCAGCTGCACATATTCTGAATGATTCCTTGGGACTGCTGTAAGCCGATAACGCAGATGCAGTTTTATAAGAAGTTTCTACATCCACGAGATATTAAGGTAACACTGTTATGAACTTTGATGCTGTGGAGATCTGTTAAGATGTAATTGCCACAACCACTGAGCCGGTGCTTTTAACATTTGAAAGCGGTTGCATTTTACAATTATTAAATTAAAATAAACCTGTGGAACAAACACAAAATTAAGATTTTTAATTCAGTAAAAATGATTAATGTTTAAGCTTAGTCTTCTTTAGTGTGTGCTGCCCTTTAAGAAATATCAAACATAAATGTGCTGTTTAATTCTTTAATCATTGGATTAATGGCTGTTCTTCAGAGACATTAATTTCTCTAAAGGTTTGGTCCCCAACGTGTTAGGTTCTGAATGGGAATCAAAACGGTTTCTGATTTAAGAAATTTCTAGTACATTCTCACTATTAGTGAAATTTATATTGCTCAAAATTCCATTTACTTTGAAAATAATGCTTCTCAAACCACTATTCACAATTTCTTCCCCATGCCTGTTAGAAATGTAAGCAGACGAGACATTACGCTCATCGAAAGCAGTTTCTTGTGAAGTATTTCATACTCTTCGTCCTAACACCTTTGACACATTCAGATATCATCACATGCTTGTAGGACATGTGCACAGCCATTGTTTTATTGTACATTTTTTTAGAGTTACTATCTAATTCATGTTTTATTACTGCAGTATTATTCTGCAGTAGTGGGTTGAAGTAAAAATAAAATAAAAAAATTGTCCCAACTATATCTTGTATGTAAACATTCCCAGATTCCCTCCCCCCCCCCCCCCCCCCCGCGGATCTCCCAGTTGTTGCGAAGCATATGCACCCTGAATAAAATAATTCCATTTCTAGCTCTGCCCTGCAATAGACATTATCCTGCCTCTAAAATTATGACCTTTAAATTGTTTTCTTAGAAGAAAATCAGCTGTCTACATTAAATATACCACAAATGTAAACATTAAAAACATTTCTATCAAGATATTTTTTGCCTGCTTCAATGCTATATGAAAAAGTTTTTATTTTGATAACATACACTGTTACCAGTTGTTGTGGTCTTCAGTCTGGAGACTAATTTGATGCAGCTCTCCAGAATACCCTATCCTGAGCAAGCCTTTTCAACTCCACATAAGAACGGCAACCTACATCTGTCTGAATCTGCTTACTGCATCCATCTCTGGTCTTCCTCTGCGGTTTTTACCCCACACACTTCCCTCCAACGATAATTACCAGTAATACATGATAATTTTAACTAGACACATTTTTTGTGTATTTTAAATATATGTAAATAGCTAAATAGACAGTATTTACATATAATTACACAACTGTTAATATTTGATACATTTCTGACATGATGTTTGCTACTTGCTTCAATGGTATATGACACTTTTACTTTGATGAAGTATACTGCTTGTTGTCGTTAAGGTCTTCAGTCCAGAGACTGGTTTGATGCAGCTCTCCACCCTACTCTATCCTGAGCAAGCCTTTTCATCTCCTCATAAGAACGACAACCCACATCCACTTGAATCTGTTTACTATACGCGTCTCTGTCTCCCTCTGCGATTTTTACCCCACACACTTCCCTCCAATGCTAAATTTACGATTCCCCGATGTCTAAGAATGTGTCCTACCAAGCGTCACGGTATGCCAAAAATTCCTTTTCTCACCATTTCTGTTCACTACCTCTTCATTAGTTATGCGACCTACCCACCTAATCTTCAGCATTCTTCTGTAGCACCACATTTCATAAGCCTCTATTCTCTTCCTGTCCGCACTGCTTATCGTCCATGTTTCACTCCCGTACAAGGCAACACTCCACACAAATGCCTTCAGAAAAGACTTCCTTACCCTTAAATTAAAATTCGATGTTAGCAAATTTCTCTTTTTCAAAAATGCTTTTCTTCCCATTGCCATTCTGCATTTTATATCCTCTGTACTGCGACCATTGCATGTTATTTTACTACCCAAATAACAAAACTCATCTACCACCTTCATTGTTTCGTTACCTAATCTAATTCCTTCAGCATTGCCTGATTTTCTAAGACCGCATTCCATTATTTTTGTTTTGCTCTTGTTAATGTTCATTTTATATGGTCTCTTCAACACACTGTCCATTCCATTCAACTGCTCTTCCAGGTCCTTTGCTGTCTCTGACAGAATTACAATGTCATCAGCAAAACACAATGTTTTTATTTCTTCACCCTGAACTTTAATCCCTATTCCAAATTTTTCCTTGCTTTCCTTCACCGCCTGCTCGATGTACAAATTGAATAACATCGGAGAAAGGCTACAACCTTGTCATACTCCCTTCCCAACTGATGCTTCCCTTTCATGCCCTTCGAGTCTAATAACTGCAGTCTAGCTTTTGTACAAGTTGTAAATAACTCTCCTTTCCCCGTATTTTACCCCTTCTGACTTCAGAATTTGAAAGAGTGTATTCCAGTCAACATTGTCAAATGCTTTCTCCAAATCTACAAAAGCTAAAACTGTAGGTTCGCCTTTCCTTAATTTATCTTCTAAGATAAAACGTAAAGTGAGTATTGCCTCCCGGGTTCCTACGTTCCTCCTGAATCCAAACTGGTCTTCCCCGAGGTCAGCTTCTACCAGCTTTTCCATTCTCCTGTAGATAATTCGAGTTAAAATTTTGCAACTGCTTACCAGTAGCAAATGAGTATTTTATGTAGAAAAAATTATATGTTTAATGTTAAATATGAATGCTTTTATAATTAATAGCTTAATTTAATAAATACTGAAGGAAGATACTTATAGATTGTAAAGAATGGAGTACTTCCAGACGACACCTACTCACTAATGTTAGAAAGCACATTATAGTATAATGGAAAGTGCAGGTTGGAATTCAACAATCTAATAATGACAGTTTTTTTTTTTTTTTTTGGGGGGGGGGGGACATATGTATGTATAAAATTTATTAATATGAGGAGGGGTTGCAAAATAAGTTTCCCCTGTCGACTGTGGGCAGAGTTGTGTGTAAAAGGAAAAAAAAAATAGAATAAGACATATCTTAATTTTTGAGACATTTGGCATACCGCTTTATAAGATTCACAAAATTGCCCAGGAAAAAATCTGGGCATTACATACAGAAGAAGCATTTAACAGCTTGTTTGACGTCAGCGCTGCTTCCGAAGCGACTTCCACTGAGAGTCTTCTTCAAAGCTGGAAACAGATAGAAGTCACTCGGTGCGAGGTCAGGACTGTACGGAGGATGGTGTAGGCACTTCCAACCGAGAGTTGTAATACGGTTTTGTGTTGCCGTCACCGAGTGTGGTCTCGCATTGTCATTCAACAAAAGAACACCAGATCTGTGAAGGCCAGGCCACATTTTCTGAATCACCTCTTTCAGTTTCAACAGTGGCACAGTACTGCACAGCACCGACGGTTGCATCCTCCAAAAAGTCCAACAACAAAACACCTTGGGCATCCCAGAGGAAGTGCTTTTGAACTTCTTTTGGACAGGTGATGACGGGTTTTTCCACGCCATCGATGCAGCCTTTGGTTCCGATGTTTAATGGTGGACCCAAGTTTCATCCCTCATCACAATCTGGAACAGAAAGTGAGTGCCATATTCACGGTCGACCTCTACCCAACGAAGTATCGGTGTCTTGCACGCGCGCATTCACCTGCTGTCGCCTTTCGCCCATAGCTGTTCAACGCTTCTTTTGTATGCAACACCCTGATTTTTTCCTGGACGGCTTTTTGAAGCTTATACTGTATAGCTGTGATAAATGTCTCAATGTACTTGGAAATTATGTAGAAAAATAAAGATATATCATATCTTTAATGTCTCATTCTACTCCCCCCCCCCCTTTCCTTTCATACATAACTCTGCCCACAGTCGTCAGGAGAAACATTTTCCAACTCCTCCTCTTAGTTGGAAACCCAATTGCCTTAGCTGGTCACAGTTATTCGTCCTCACCTCGGAATGGCTGGAACTGTGTGGAGCGGTTGCGTGGGCTGCTGGTGTTGCCAGAACTACGGTTCCCTCCGCTGTCTGATGGCTGGCACTTCCTGTTCTGGCTATCTTCTTCATGTTGTCTGTCACTCGACACCTGCACAATCACTTTACTTAATTGACACAACTTACACACACACACACACACACACACACACACACACACACACACACACACACACACACACACACACACACACAGAGAGAGAGAGAGAGAGAGAGAGAGAGAGAGAGAGAGAGAGAGAGAGAGAGAGAGAGAGAGACTGGGGGCAAACAAAATAGAAGTGGTCCGGAGGACAGAGTTCCAGGGAGTTGGAAGACACCACCATTCATCTCTCTGCACTTACAGGTCCTGGTCAGCAAGTTGCTGAAGGCAAATCACGGAAATGCTGCCAACCGATCCAAAATGTTTTGCTGCAGTTCTTGAAGACCATCAAGGATGCTACACTACAGCTTAGGCTCAAGGGTTCCTCACACAAAGTAACTGCACACCAACAGACCGGGCGGTGGCTAGGGCCAGTTCCAGACTGACCTTTGCCGACAACTTCTGTCAGGCGTGGAGATTGTGTACACGTGTTCCGAGGTTCAGGCGACTGTATGGGCAGTTGCTCCATCCCGTTGGACGTGACCGGTGACTTTAGAGAAGTAATGTCCACAGAGTCGTGTTGTTTGGAAAGGTAAAAGACGCAGGGGACTGTGGCGAGTAGTTGGAGCAGCTGCCAGAGAGCCCAGGTGCGTAGAACTAGTGGGTTAAACAGAACGGCTGATCGGGGGGTTCGTCCAAATCAGTATCTGGAAAAGGCCTACAGTTTGCATTCAAAACTACGGAGGGTTATTAGTCGAGCATTTCTTACAGGTGAGTCTGAAGGACATCTGTGAGTTCAACACTTCAGTAATTCAGAATAAAATAAAATTTAAAAAATTAACATTTACGACGTCTATTATGTGAGATTAATCTCACTCATTTCATCATTCTAAACATAATTTAATTATCTCCAAAATTACATACGTTTATGACTACCATATGTAAAAATATAGAAGAATCAAGCTTAAAATAAACAACTTTTGAATGTCAATAATGGGGGATAGATAACTCACAGTAAAGAGGCTCGGTGAGCTGCTGACAGACACGAAAATAATCAGATTCACACTAAAAATTTTCGGCCGTGGCCTTCGTCTGAAAAAGAAACACACCAAATGCTGCACAAACAAGCAAGAGGAATGGTGTACTGCATGTATCAGTACTTCAAAAGCTCCCCTTCTTTTTTTTTTTTTTTGTGGTTTTAGGGTGCACAACTGCTGTAGTCATTAGTGCCCAACACTGCCCATAGTAAAATAGAACCGGGGTTAGAACTTAAATGGCTTTCGCCATATTTGCACGATGTATAAAAAGTAAAACTCTGTTAACAGAATGCGGGTTATCAGCTAAAATATCAGACGATTCTAATGGTAAACATAAATCATGACGGAGACGATTAAAAAACGGACATTGAACTAAAAGATGGTTCACAGTAAAAGGTTCATCACAGTGCTCACATAAGGGAGCAGGACCACCCCGTAGTAAATACTGGTGGCTATAACGGCAGTGGCCAATACGAAGCCGGGCCAGAACAATCTCCTCTCGGTGGGAGGGTCGAGATGACGTTTACCAGAGATCAGGCACAGGTTTAATGGCTCACAATTTGTTCCCTGACAGGGCTCCCCTTCTGTGCCAGCACTCGGTGCGGGTCACACCGTTGTCAGATGCTGGGAACGGAAGGCTGGGGCTTGCGGCATTGGCTTGAGGACTGTTTAGAGGATGTTCAGCCGAGCTAATGCGTCGCTGCTGGCATGTGGCTCACCTGTTTTCAAGTGTAACAATCACAAAAAAGTGGGTGAGCTCGGCGATTTCACGAAAAATGTTTTGCGCAGCATAGTATTAGGCAGGTACGCCAGCGGCGAATATCCGACAGTGGAAACTAAGGATACTGAAAGACTTTTTTTTTTTTTGTGGTTTTAGGGCGCACAACTTCTACGGTCATTAGCGCCCAGTCAAGAACTTAGATTCACTAGATCTCAAAAAAAATTTGGTGACAGTCAGAAAATCAAGAAGACGCTAAAAACGAAAGATAAAGGACAATGAAAAGGGTTAAATATCTTTCGATAAGTTGGCCAAGTTGATAAAACAGATAGACAGAAAGTGAAGGGCTACACGGAGATGATTAAAATTTACGCAAGACAATAAAACGTGTCGCACAGTCAGCAATTCACCGCAGGAGCACAGCGGTGCAGGGTCGGCGGTTAGCGAATGACGGTGACTGAAACGGCAGTGACCGATCCGCAACCGGGCCAGGATGACCTAATCCCGCCGAGAGGGGTGTGAGGAGGTCCTCCAAGCAGTCGGGATCGGTTTTACAGTTCTCCATTTGTAGTCGTACAGTGAGACCCACGCACTGTACCAGGACGACACGATACTCTGGCGAACAGCTCATTGAACATTGTCCGATGGGACGCAATAGGTAGCCATGCGAGGCAAAAGAGCTGCTGCCTTGGTTGCTATGTCGGCGGTCTCATTCCCGGGCACACCCACGTGGCCAGGGACCCACAGGAAAGAAACGTGACAGCTGTCATCTGCTAGCAACTGGAGGGAGCGTTGGATCCGATACACGAGAGGATGATTCGAGAAAGGGTCCTTAAGACTCTGCAGGGCACTAAGGGAGTCCGAACATATGGCATAGAAAGGTTTGCGGTGGCGGCAGGTATACAAAACGGCCTGGTGGAGGGCAAAAAGCTCAGCCGTGAAGTTCGAGCACCGGTCAGGGAGCTTGTATTGGAAACGGTTGTCACCGACGATGAAGGCAGATCCGACACCGGCAGTGCTCTTGGAACCATCAGTGTAAATAAATATGGCATTATCGAACTGCGAACGGAGTTCGACAAGCCTCGAGTGGTATACCAAATCCGGAGTGCTCTCCTTGGGGAGCGAACTAAGTTCAAGGTGAGTGTGAACCTGGGCCTGATGCCACGGTGGCAATGGGCTTTCGCTCAACCGAAGGGTGGAAGGAAGGGTAAAATTGAGCCGCTGTAGCAGGCGGCGAAACCGAACTCCAGGTGGAAGCAAGGCAATCGCAGACAACTGATATTGGCGATCGAGTGAGTCATCAAAGAATAATGGGTAAGATGGATGGTTGGGCATCGACAGCAGTCAGCATGCGTACCAACACAAGAGTATGTCACGCCGAGAGGTCAAGGGTAATACAGCAGCTTCGGCATAAAGACTTTCGACAGGGCTGGTATAAAATGCACCGGTCGATAGGCGTAATCCCTGATGGTGAATGGAGTTGAGACGGCGGAGAATGGATGGCCGTGCAGAAGAGTATACAAAGCTTCCCTAGCCGAGCTTCGACTGAACAATGGTCTGGTAAAGATGAAGCAGGATGGTTCGATCCGCTCCCCATGATGTGCCACTGAGGACAGGAAGAACATTAAGCGATCGGGCACAACGGGCAGCCAGGTAAGCACGTGTGGGGACCTGCAAAGTTTCTGATCCAACATTCGCCCCAAGAATAATGTTGTCTCCACGAATGGGAGAGCAACGGGGCTGAGACGTAGAGAAGGTGGAAGAAATTCCTTGTATCTACAGAAGTTTATACAAACCGTTTTCTCAGTGAGGAATCTGAAGCTGTTCGCAATGCTCCAGAAATATAGGCGATCAAGACAGCGATGAAGACAATGCTCCAAGAGACACGTCCGCTGGGCGCTGCAATAAATTGCGAAATCGTCTACAAAAAGGGATCCGGAAACGTCGGCTGCAGTGCAATCCACAATCGGATTAATTGCAATGGCAAATAGAGCCACACTCAAGACGGAGCCCTGTGACACCCCATTCTCCTAGCAAAAGTTATCTGACAAAACACAGCCCACCCATACCCAGAACTTGCGATCCGCCAAAACCGCTTGAATAAAGAGAGGGAGGCGGCCACGAAGGCCCCATGTGTGCAATGTGCGGAGAATGCCAACCAAAAGGTATCTTAAGCCTTCAAGTCAAAGAACACTGCTACTGTTTGACACTTTCATAGAAATTTATTCATAATGAAGGTCGACAAGGTAACGAGGTAATCAGCAGCAGAGCAGTGTCTACGAAACCACATTGAACATTAGTCAGGAGGAGTCGAGATTCGAGGAGCCAGACCAACCGAGTGTTAACCATACATTCCATCTTCTTAGAGGTGCAGCTTGTCAGAGAAATGGGGCGATAACTGGCAGGTTGTTTTTTTTTTTTGTGGTTTTAGGGCGCAAAACTGCTGAGGTCATTAGCGCCCAAAACAAAACTGGGATATACCCAAGGATAATGAGACTACAGAAAAACAGCTAAAACATTGAATAAAAAACAAAGGGAAGAGCTAAATGTCCTTTGACAAATTGGTCAAGGTGATAAAATTCAATACTCTAGCAACAGCCCGTGCGTCGTCAGCTAAAATTTCTTCCAGTGTGTCCGACAGATGTAGTGCACGCCGAAAAGAAAAAAAAATTACAACACTACAATAAAACAAAGCGCACCGACAGTGGGTGGCCACAGGAACATAACGGTGCGGGGTCACAAGTGAGCAAGTGGCGGTGGCTGAACCGGCGATGTCCGATCTGCAACCGGGACAAGTAGATCTCTTCTCGTCGCGAGCGGCATGATGAGATCCTCCAAGCCACCGGGAGCGGTTTAATAGTCCGAAGCTTATTATTTGTAAGCGAGGACCACACATTTTGTCACGACGATATAAGGCGCCGTGAAAGAGCCCCTTGAATATCGTGCGATGGGACACAGTACTTAGCTGTCCGACATAGGAGTTGCAGCCTTGGCAGCGACATCAGCAGCCTCATTACCAGGCATGCCTGCGTGACCAGGTACCCACAGGAGGTGAACGTGGGGGCCGTTGGCAGCTAGTAACTGAAGGGAACGGTTGATTCGGTGCACAATAGGATGGGCCAAGAAGGGGTCGCTCAGACTCTGGATGGCGCTGAGGGAGTCAGAGCAGATGACATAGGAAGGAGAACGGTGCCGGCGGATAAATAGTACAGCCTGATAGAGGGCAAAAAGCTCAGCTGTAAAATTTGAGCAGTGGGCATTAAGCCTGTACTGAAAACAGTCATTCCCGATGAAAAACACACATCCGACACCTTCATTGGTCTTTGAGCCATCCGGATATATGAAAACGGAGTTTTCGAGCCATGCACGAAGTTCAAGAAACCGCGAGCAGTAAAAAGTGTCCAAAGTACTCTCCTTTGGGAGTGAGGCGAGTTCGAGGTGAACGCGAACTTGAGCCTGAAGCCAAGGTGGCACTGGGCTCTCACTTATTTGAAATGTGGAAGGGAGAGTAAACTAGAGCTGCCAAAGCAAGCGACGAAAACAGACTCCAGGAGGGAGTATGGCAATCGCAGACAGCCCATATTGGCTATCGAGGGAGTCGTTAAAGAACGATGGATGGAAGGATGGTGAGGCATCGAAAGCTAACAGCATGCATTCCGACACAGTAATATGTCGCGGCGATATGGTAAAGGTAATTCGGCAGCTTCGGCATAAAGGCTGTCAACAGGACTTGTGTAAAAAGCTCCTATCGCCAGGCGTAGCCCCCGATGGTGAATCGAGTTTAGGTGGCGTAAAATGGACGGCCTTGCGGAACAGTAAACGAAGCTTCCATAATACAATTTTGAGCGGAAAGTGGACCAGTAGAGGTGAAGTAGGACGGTTCGATCCGCTCCCCATGACGTGCCGCTGAGGACACGGAGGACGTTAAGGCCAGATAGGACACATGCAGGGACCAGCAGAGTTTCCTGTCCAATATAAGCCCTAGAAATTTCGTCATCTCCACGAAAGGCAGAGTATCGGGACCAAGATGGAGAGATGGTGGAAGGAACTCTTTGTATCTCCAGAAAAAGTTATACAGACTCTTCTCACTGGAGAACCGGAAGCCATTGGTGATACTGCAAGAGAATAGATGGTCTAGGCAACGTTGAAGACAGCGTTCCAGGAGACAAGTTCTCTGGGCGCTGCAGTAAATCGCAAAGTCGTACACAAAAAGGGAGCCAGAGAAGTCAGTCTGAAGACAATCCATAATTGGGTTGATTGCTATGGTGAAAAGTGCTACGCTCAACACAGATCCTTGTGGCACCCCATTCTCCTGGCGGAAGGTGTCCGACAAAACAGAGCCCACTCGTACACGGAACCTTCGATCTAGTAAAAATGCTTGAATAAAAATGTGAAGGCGGCTGCGAAAGCCCCACGTATGGAGCATGCGGAGAATACCCGCCCTCCAACAGATGTCATAAGCCTTCTCCAAATCAAAAAAACACAGCCACCGTCTGGCGCTTACGCAAAAAGTTATCCATAATATACGTCGACTACGTAACGAGGTGGTGGATAGTAGAACGATGCCTACGAAATCCGCACTGGACGTCGGTAAGGAGACGGCGAGATTCGAGTAGCCAAATCAGCCGAGCATTAACCATGTGTTCCATCACCTTGCAAACGCAGCTCGTGAGAGAAATGCGGCAATAACTCGAAGGAAGATGTTTGTCCTTCCCTGGTTTTGGTATGGGAACAACAATTGCTTCACGCCAGCATGTGGGGACCTGACCTTCAATCCATATGCGATTATAAGTGCGGAGGAGAAAACATTTACCCGGAAGAGAAAGGTTCTTCAGCATCTGTATATGAATTGCATCAGGCCCTGGAGCAGAAGATCAGCATGGTGAAGGTGGCATTGTAACTTTCTCGACAGAGATTGGAAGGAAGGTGGTCGCGCCTCTTCTGTCTTTTTTCGAGGGAGAAAGGCGGGGTGATAATGTGCGGAGATTGAGACCTCTGCAAAAGATTGACCAAAAGTGTTGGATATATCGACTGGGTCCACAAAGACTTCATTTGCGACGGTCAAGCCAGGAATTGGGGAGTGGACCTTAGTGCCAGATAACCGGCACAGGCCCCCCAGACAACAGGAGGAGGAGTAAGTCTGTTAAATGAACTAGTAAAAGCAAAACAGCAGGCCTGTTTGCTTTCCTTGATGACTCGACGGCATTGCGCTCTTAGACGTTTGTAATTGATACAGTTCGCCAACGTTGGGTAGCTGCGGAAGGTGCGTAGAGCACGTCTCCAGGATCTAATAGTGTCGCGACATGCCGCAGTCCACCAAGGGACTGGGACTCGACGTGGAGAAGACGAAGTACGTGGAATGGAATATTCGGCAGCATTGAGAATGAATTCCGTGAGGTATTCGACCTGACTGTCACAGGTGGGGAAGTTCCCATCATGAAAAACCGCCATGGAGGAGAACAGTCCCCAGTCAGCTTTCGAGGTGTTCCAACTAGTAGAACCGGGAGGTAGGGTATGATGAAGGAGATGAATTATACAGGGGAAATGGTCGCTCGAGTATGTATCAGAGAGAGCATACCACTCAAACCGACGTGCAAGTTGAGCAGTACATATCGAGAAGTCCAAGTGAAAGTATGCGTCGTATCTGAAAGAAAGGTTGGTGCACCTGTGTTTAGGCAGACAAGATTAAGATGGTTGAGAATGTCCGCTAAAAGGGAGCCTCTCTGGCAAGAGGCCGGAGAACCCCATAGGGGGTGGTGGGCGTTGAAATCGCCTATCAACAAAAAGGGGGAAGGAAGTTGGGCAACAAGGTGCAGCACATCTGCCCTAGTAAAGGCAGAAGACAATGGGGTATAGATGTTACAAAGGGAGAAAGAAAAAGTGGGAAGAATGATGCGGACGGCAACTGCCTGTAGTTGAGTGTGCAGTGGAATAGGATGTTAGCAGATGTCATCTCTAATGAGCAACATAACCCCTCCATGGGCTGCAATACCCTCCACAGGGGGCAGGTCAAAACGCACGGAGGTATATTGTGAAAAAAACTATGTTGTCACGTGGGCGTAACTTCATTTCTTGAAGTCTGACCACAAATGCACAGCGCAGTCTGAGTAGAAGTTTCAATTCATCTCTATTGGAATGAATGCCGCGAATATTCCATTGAAGGAGATCCATAAGGTGAAAAGATAGAGAAGAAAAAGCTAGAAGAGATCACCTCGCTGGCCACTGAGGTTCTGACTTCGAGGGAACGCTGCTACTGGAATGTACAGGTAAAGGGTCATGTTCCATCGCTTCATCTGGAGTGTCTACCGCCTGCCTGGATTTATTGGCAGAGCAGCTTCCTCCGCCAGTAAAGGGCCGGATGATCGGCCAGCAGTAGCACGCCCCGGCGAGACAGGAAGGCCGGGTGGTGCCACTGCTAGATGGCGTGACAGTCGAGTCGCGCCATGTCGGGGAAGGAGAGGAACTCTTTTCTGTGTGCCTTCTTAGAGGAATGACAGAGTTGTGTGCACAGACGTAGGTTGTGCAGGCTCAGATTGTATGAAATCTTCACAGACAGGCTCTTTCTTGGAAGTCCGTGATTTGGGAGGAGCTGCTGATGACTGTGTTTTTCGGTGAAAGGAAATGCGTGGAGAGGTTGATCAGGCAATCTTTAGGCTGGCCGATCTGACAACCGTGTCGCTAAAAGTAAGGTCACAGGTTTGTGTACCAACCTCCTAGTAGGACGAGGAGAGGCAAGGACAGCGCTGTATTTACCCGCTGGGAGTTCAGCGGGCTTTCGACCGGCTAGTATCTTCCGCCTTTCGCGTACTTTTATTTCTTGGATTACCCCCTCCTCCTTGTAAACAGGGCAGTCTCTGGATGAAGCAGCATGGTCGCCCATGCAGTTGATGCAGTGAGGGGATGGAGGCGAACAGTCCCCCTCATGAGCGTCCCTGCCACAGGTGACGCATTTGGCTGCATGAGGGCAAGACTCACGAGTATGATTATACCTGTGGCACTAGTAACAATGTGTGGGATTTGGGACATAGGGGTGAACTGATATGATTTCGTAGCCTGCTTTGAGTTTGGAAGGGAGATCCACCTTGTCAAATGTCAAAAATACGGTTTGGGTTGGTATCAAACCTGTATCAGCCTTTTTCATAACCCTATGGACAGCTATGACGCCCTCATCAGTCAAATATTCCTTTATTTCTTCGT
The DNA here is from genome assembly GCA_026315105.1 of Locusta migratoria. Classification (NCBI taxonomy): domain Eukaryota; kingdom Metazoa; phylum Arthropoda; class Insecta; order Orthoptera; family Acrididae; genus Locusta; species Locusta migratoria. Next base: position 49,164,701 of record CM048752.1, read on the forward strand.
CCAATAACCTGTCGAGGGAACGAGAGTAGACCACCCCACGTGAAGAGTTAAGGGTACGGTGGGCTTCGACTTTTACCGAGAAGTTGTGCAAAAGTGTGGCTCGGATCAGTTTTTGAGCCTGAAAGGCATTATCTGTTTCTAACAGCAAACTCCCATTACGTTATCGAGAACATTTCTTCAACGGACCTGCAATGGCATTTACACCCTTCTGAATTATGAAGGGATTGACCTTAAGAGAAATCATGACCATCAGTATGGGTAACAATCAGAAACTTAGGAACATTTGGTAGTATTTTCTTTGTTTGAGGGGCATACAGATTTCGTTTTTGGGTCAAAATCAAAAGGGAAGAGAGAGAGGTCATTGCGGAAGTGTCCCCCACGATTACCGGCGTCTCCGATGACGCGCTCCTTCCTAATGGGGACCCTCACTGAGAGCTACCCCGCCTTAGGTGATTGTTCACACCTCAGGTCACACCTCCCGAGAAACAGACGGAGGGACCAATCGGCATGTTCGGAAAGTACCAGCTCGGGTAATCACCCCTCCCTGGGCCTGGCCTCTACCAGGCGATACGTACGTGCCCTACATGTCTACTCAGGGCAGGGAGTTACGCCTTACACGTCTTATACCGTCACCGGCTACACAGAGCGAGGATTGACCTTCAGACACGCACAGGGAGGAAAGAAGAGAGGAAGGGGAAAAGGAGGGAGAATCTCCACCGCCAAGGCGGAGATTAAAGGGTGGGTCAAGGATAATGAGAAAGGAGCAAGAGGGGAAGGCCAAAGAACAGGAAAGGAGAAGTCTTCGAGGAAGAGAAAAGGATACCTTTGACTTACTGAAAATGGCCGTCTCCGGGCAAAGGCACAAACCGAGGGGAAAGAGGTAAGTGGCCTGGGACGGAAGAAAGGTCGCTTCGGCTTGGGGCCCCGTGCGCACCACACACGTACCCACAAAAGAGCTGGGGGAGGTGGGAATTTGAATTGTGGCAATGAATATAGTGAAAGGAAGGGGCGAGAAAGGATAAAAGGCAGGTGCAGAGGAGTGTGGGGAGGAAGTCGGGGGATTTGAAATGTTAATAATATGGACAAATAGGAAAAATAAAGTTAGGGATGAAAAAAAGTTATGGGGGGGGGATGAAAAAAAGTTAATGGGGGGGGGAGGAAAAAAAGTTAATGGGGGGGGGGAGGAAAAAAAGTTAAGGGGGGGGGGGGGAGGAAAAAAAGTTAAGGGGGGGGGGAGGAAAAAAGTTAAGGGGGGGGGGGGAGGAAAAAAGTTAAGGGGGGGGGGGAGGAAAAAAGTTAAGGGGGGGGGAGGAAAAAAGTTAAGGGGGGGGGAGGAAAAAAGTTAAGGGGGGGGGGGAGGAAAAAAGTTAAGGGGGGGGGGGAGGAAAAAAGTTAAGGGGGGGGGGGGGAGGAAAAAAGTTAAGGGGGGGGGGGGAGGAAAAAAGTTAAGGGGGGGGGGAGGAAAAAAGTTAAGGGGGGGGGGAGGAAAAAAGTTAAGGGGGGGGGGGAGGAAAAAAGTTAAGGGGGGGGGGGAGGAAAAAAGTTAAGGGGGGGGGGGAGGAAAAAAGTTAAGGGGGGGGGAGGAAAAAAGTTAAGGGGGGGGGGGAGGAAAAAAGTAAAGGGGGGGGGGAGGAAAAAAGTTAAGGGGGGGGGGAGGAAAAAAGTTAAGGGGGGGGAGGAAAAAAGTTAAGGGGGGGGAGGAAAAAAGTTAAGGGGGGGGGAGGAAAAAAGTTAAGGGGGGGGAGGAAAAAAGTTAAGGGGGGGGAGGAAAAAAGTTGGGGGGAGGAAAAAAGTTGGGGGGAGGAAAAAAGTTGGGGGGAGGAAAAAAGTTGGGGGGAGGAAAAAAGTTGGGGGGAGGAAAAAAGTTGGGGGGAGGAAAAAAGTTGGGGGGAGGAAAAAAGTTGGGGGGAGGAAAAAAGTTGGGGGGAGGAAAAAAGTTGGGGGGAGGAAAAAAGTTGGGGGGAGGAAAAAAGTTGGGGGGAGGAAAAAAGTTGGGGGGAGGAAAAAAGTTGGGGGGAGGAAAAAAGTTGGGGGGAGGAAAAAAGTTGGGGGGAGGAAAAAAGTTGGGGGGAGGAAAAAAGTTGGGGGGAGGAAAAAAGTTGGGGGGAGGAAAAAAGTTGGGGGGAGGAAAAAAGTTGGGGGGAGGAAAAAAGTTGGGGGGAGGAAAAAAGTTGGGGGGAGGAAAAAAGTTGGGGGGAGGAAAAAAGTTGGGGGGAGGAAAAAAGTTGGGGGGAGGAAAAAAGTTGGGGGGAGGAAAAAAGTTGGGGGGAGGAAAAAAGTTGGGGGGAGGAAAAAAGTTGGGGGGAGGAAAAAAGTAGGTTAGGTTAGGTTAGGTTAGGTTAGGTTAGGTTAGGTTAGGTTAGGTTAGGTTAGGTTAGGTTAGGTTAGGTTAGGTTAGGTTAGGTTGGGGGGAGGAAAAAAGTTGGGGGGAGGAAAAAAGTTGGGGGGAGGAAAAAAGTTGGGGGGAGGAAAAAAGTTGGGGGGAGGAAAAAAGTTGGGGGGAGGAAAAAAGTTGGGGGGAGGAAAAAAGTTGGGGGGAGGAAAAAAGTTGGGGGGAGGAAAAAAGTTGGGGGGAGGAAAAAAGTTGGGGGGAGGAAAAAAGTTGGGGGGAGGAAAAAAGTTGGGGGGAGGAAAAAAGTTGGGGGGAGGAAAAAAGTTGGGGGGAGGAAAAAAGTTGGGGGGAGGAAAAAAGTTGGGGGGAGGAAAAAAGTTGGGGGGAGGAAAAAAGTTGGGGGGAGGAAAAAAGTTGGGGGGAGGAAAAAAGTTGGGGGGGAAGAAAAAATTAAAGTTGCGGGGGGGGGGGGGAGAAAAAAATTAAAGTTTGGAAAAATAAAAGACAAGTATAAATAAATAAAAGTAATAAATTAAGGGGATATTGTAAGTGGTGATATACAGTTGTAAGGAAGACATGGATACAGGTTAATGGTTGGGGAGGGAAGAGGGGGGAGATTTTAGGCACAGGGTGCAGGATGGGAAGTTATCTTAGGTTGAGGATGGCTGTGGGACCATAGAAGGTATTGAAAGGACACAACTCCCATCTGCACAATTCAGAAGAGCTAGTGGTGGAGGGGAGGGTCCAGATGGCTCGGGTAGTAAAACAGCCATTGAAATGCGGAGTGCTGTGCTCAGCTGCATGCTGTGCCACAGTGTGGTCCATCCTCATTTTCGCCACGGTTTGGCGGTGGCCATTCATTCTGACTGACAGCCAGTTTGTTGTCATACCGATAAACGCTGAGCAATGATTGCAGCAGAGTTGGTATATCACATGGCTGCTTTCACAGGTGGCCTCTCCTCTGATGGAGTAGGATAAGTGCTCGGTGGGTGAATTGGGCAGGTTTTGCATCGGGGTCTTCCACAGGGATACGATCCATGTGGTAAGGGCTTGGGGTTGGGAGCGGCATAGGGATGGACTAGGATGTTGCGGAGGTTTGGTGGGCGATGGAACACCACTTTAGAAGGGGTTGGAAGGACAGCTTTTTATATCGGTATCACAACAAACCAGCTGTCCGTCAGAATGAATGGCCACTGCCAAACTGAGGCAAAACAACAAGGTAGACCAACCTGTGGCACAGCATGCAGCTGAGCACAACACTGGATATCAATGGCTGCTTCACTACCCAAGCCACAAGTGTTGGCGGTTGAAAACTGGAAACTGTGGGTAAGGGCCCAAGACTGTGCCTTGTGCCTGTCCCTTAGTATCCGTTGCTCAGTGACACAAATAGTAGAGGAGCAAAAGTAAATACAAAAGTCGTCTGCATATAATGAGGGCGATACTGAGGACCCCACAGCTGCTGCTAGGACCCATTATCTTGGATACAGGATGAGCCATGCAATGCACTGACTACCAAGGAGAGGACACCTACTCGTCATCGACGAATTCGTCCAAATTTATGGTACACGAAAGTGCCCTAATTGGTAACTCCAGAGGGCCAAGTGTTTAGGAAATAAAATGAAGTTTGATACGGATCTGTGACCATATGCATCTTATCAACTGTCCCTGTGACGGCATGTTTAAGAAGCGGTGTTTGGCTCAGCAGTAAAGATTGGATTCGTATTGAAAAGGTTGCAGGTTCAACTCCACATGGCGGTAAATTTTTTTCTGCTCCTTGGCAATGTGTACACCTACATATTGTTCCCGTAGGGATCACGTGGACAAGATTAGATTAATTACAGCACGCAAGGAGGCATTTAAAAAAATCATTCTTCCCATGCTCAATAGTGAAAGGAATGGGAAAACACCCTAATAAGTAATAACTGGCACAGTAGGACGTACCCTCTGCCATGCACTACACAGTGGGTTGCAGAGTATTGTTGTAGATGTCAATGTAGACTGACATCACAATTAACCACATCATCATATAGGTTATTTTATTAATTTATATAAGCAAAATAATAATAATAATAATAATAATAATACATAAATAAAAATAAAAAGGGCATTGGATGAAATTCAGGACTACAAACATTTAAAAAGGGCTGATGTACACATATAAATACAAAATAACATATATGATGATGTGGTTAATTGTGAAGACAGTAGTGTAGGCATTGCCAAGGAGCAATAAAAAATATTTGACAATGGATGGAACGAACCCGAGAACCTTTCAATAAAAATTCGATCTGTTACCGCTAAGCCAAACACCACTTTCAAAACAGACTCTCACAGGGGCAGTTGATAAGGTGCATATGGTTATAGCTCCATATCGAATTCCTTTTATTTCCTAAACACTTAGCCATCTTGAGTATCCACTTGGTGCACTTTCATATCGCACCACGCCCTACTTGTATTATAAATTTGGACGGATTCGGCAATGACAAGTAGGTGTCCTCTTCTTGTAAAATAACATGAGATCAGGAAGTTCTGGATGAAGGTTGGGAGTGGGTCCCGGAAAACTGACTCGTACAATGTACTCAGGATGTAATGTCTCCATGTTGAATCACAGGCCTTTTACAAATCATGAAACACCGAAATGAGGTGCCGACGTTGGGCAAAGGCTGTACAGATAGTCCTCAGGTAAACGAGATTATCTGTGGTGAAGCGGCCTTGTCGTAAGCCGCCCTGGCATGAAGTCAGGAAGCATTAAGAGGCTGATGGATCAGTAGCTATCCAAATCAAGCGAGTTTTTCCAGTTTTGAGCACTGTTACAATGATACTTTCTCACCACTGAGGTGGGAATACACCATCATTCCAGATGCGATTGAACACGGTTAGAATATGTCGCTTGGACACGACCGACAGGTGTTTCAACATCTAATTATGGATGCGGTCTGGTCCAGGGACTGTGTTGGGGGCTGTCTCTAAGGGCACTGAGGAATTCCCATTCACTGAATGGAGCACTGTGCAACTCCATGTGGAAAGTAAAAAAGGACAATCACTCTCGTTCTTCATGCTCGTTCAGGACGAGAAAGGATGGTGGGTAATTCACAGAAGCAGAAGTCTAAGAATAGCGCCCAGCAAGGTGTTCGGCAATTGCATCTGGGTCTGTACAAACTTCTCCATTCATAGAAATTCCAGGCACACCTGAACCACTGTGGTATCTGTCGAGACGACTCATTTTCACCCACACCTGGGATGGAGAAGTATGTGATCCAGTAGTAGACACACACCATTCCTGGCACTCTTGCTTATGACTTCTGATTAACAGCCGAGCTCTGGCACGGAGCCACGTAAAAGCAATGTCGTTATCCCAAGATGGGTGTCCCTTATCACGCTGGAGAGCCCGTCTACGGTCTCCAATTGCCTCAGCGACCTCTGGCGACCACTGGGGCACTGTCTTCCACGGGGGGAGGGATCCCGATGAGCTAGGGATTGCACATTTGGCCACATAAATAACGGCTGTGGTAAGACTTACGGCCACCGTGTCTATGTTGGCATTTGTTGGAGGAGTAACTGTTGCAGCAGAAGTAAAGGTGTCCCAATTAGCCTTATTAAGGGCCTCTCTGGGGGATTGACGCTGGAGTAGTGAAAGGAATATTGGGAAGTGATCACTATCACTCAAGTCGTCGTGCACTCTCCAGTGGCTAGATGGTGAAAGGCCAGGGCTACACAGTGACAGATCAATAGCAGAGTAACTACCATGAGCCACACTGAAATGTGTGGGAGCACCAGTATTTAAAAGGCAGATATTGAGCTGAGATGATAAAGCCCCCGACATCTCTACCAAAGACAGTAAACCTAGTAACACACCACAAGGGGTTCTGAGCATTGAACTCACCCAATAAAAAAGGTGGCGATGAGGGGGGGGGGGGGGGGAGACAGATCAGTGCAACCAGGACATGTTGGGGTACTTGACCATCAGGAGGCAGATAGGTACTGCAGATGGTAATATCCACTGTAGTCTTTACCCTGAGCACCACAGCATCTACAGGCGTTTTGAGGGAAACAGGTTCGCTGTAGACAGAGGTAAGGACGTAGATACATGCCCAACTGACACCCTGTCACAGCCCGTGCGATTCCTATAATAACCCTGACAGCCGAGTAAGGCAGGCGATCAGAAGAAATAGGTTATGGCTCAGGAGCCACTGAACAATCTTTTTTCTCGTTTCTTACTTTTCTTAGCCTCTCGCTGACCCTGGGAGGGCTTCTCTGAGGTGGCTTCTCAGAGACCGAAGAGGTTCGTGACCAGCGGCACGGCGATCCGTCAGCCGTCGGCTGGGGGCCTCCGTGGCGCTTTTAGAAGCCTCTGAAGAGAGTCGCGAGGGACCTCTTTTTCACGAGAGGTGCTGGAGAAGGCTGTCGCTTCTCGAGCACGTGGTCGGTTTGGACTGATGTCCCTGATGGTTGGGGGATGGTGCTCCCACAGGAGGTATTGAGGGAACGGCAAGATGGGCCCCTAACCGTCAAGGGAGCAGATGGAGTGTGATGACACTTAGGGCCTACGGAAGATGGTCGCACCCTCAGAGCTGTCGTCACCAGAGTGAGCAGAAGTGCAGAAAATGAAGTCGGCATTGAGACTGGGTGGAGATGTTCATATTTTTTCGTGGCCTCTGTGTACGCCAGTCTGTCCACGGTCTTTTCCACGATTTTCCACTCTTTGTGGAGAATGTTAAAGTCCGGCGAACAGGGTGGATGGTAATGCCCACAGGGACACAGACGGACGGGGGAGTACACCGAGTCTCCGGATGTGATGGATGCCTGCACACCCTGCAAGTGGGGCTAGAGTTGCATCAAGAAGACATACCAAAATTTCCAACTTTGAAGCATCACATTTGGGGAGGGACGGAAGGCTTTACGTCACACCGATAAATCATAATCTTTGCTTTTTCAGGCAACGTATATCACCCCAAAGGACAAGATGAAAGCACCAGTGGCAACTGTATGATCTTTCAGACCCCTGTAGACGTCCTGGATGAAGTGGCCACCCCACTGTTCTAAGTTAGCGCGCAACACTTCATCGGACTGTGAAAGAAGGTATCTGTGATACTTACAGAACATCACCCAGCTTGTTGTAAGGAAGCAATGCCTTCAGTTGGGTGGGTGATGCTGCTTCAATAAGTACTGAACCGCTCCTCATCTTTGGAATATGCGAGACTTCCCCAAATTTATCCTTGAGATTTTCTACAAAGGAAAGAGGCTTAGTCGTCATGAGGGAGTCCACATCTGTTCTGCTACATACAAGAAGTTCTGGACAGTATAACTCATCCCTATCTTTAATGTGACATTCCTCTTATGGTGTACCCAAGGAAGGGAACGATCAGAGGTCATATTTCATAGCACCGAAGATCACTCTTCCACACTTAGATACGCCATTGGCATTATGGCATTACACACTGCTCGTTTTATCTTGTTCCCATGTGCAATGAGGGCAGTAGATGTCCACCCAGGCAGAGCCCTGCTTGCCTGGGTAAGCCCGATACAACTGAGGTGCGGCAGATTCCTCAGAGGTTGCTCGCTAGCAACTGTTCAACCTCAATAGCCATGCTCGAGATCAAGGTTTTTCTTTACTTCTTTTTCCTCCCCCCAAATTTTCCAAAATTTGATAATTAACTTTATTTTTCAATTTCTTCTCTGCATCCATAAAACTGGAAAAAAGTGCAGCTTGCATTCGGGTCAATACGGTAACTTGAGGATCATCTTATAGGCCAGATATAAGCTTAAACAATAAATTTTTTATGAAAATTTGTACCTCGTCTTATCTGAAGGTTGTCTTATCTGCAGAAATACACGGTATCTGTACATAATGTGTCACAGCTGAAGAAAGGAAGCTATTATTTGACTTCACTCTGTCTAAGTTTGTAACATAGTGTATCTATATGGACACTCTGATGCTTTGAAAGATTTTCTGTGATACTGAAATACATTTGAAGATAAGTTTTATTAATCAGATTTTTAATACAAGTGAGGCAAAATGTGAACCAAATAATTCTTACAAACCAATTTATAACACCAAACACAAAATAACTCTCAATCATTTGATTTACTGACTTTTGTGGTACACTTCAAAGCATTCTAGGCAGTCCTACGTAAAAATGTCTAATATTTTGAGCGAAAAACTGATGATTTCTTTTTGCAGTACAAAAACAGTTAGGATTATAGTTAGAAATTACGGATACGACCCGTGATTAAAACACAACTTTATTCACAGAGCACTGCACAGGAAGACGAACACACAAAGACTGATACAGTACATTTGAACTAACTCAAAGAACATACAAACCGACTATACAGATGACAACATCTTTAGACACCAAGGATGTTATGCGGCGGTAAAATTTGAATTTCAAAACGCCCCCTCAAATTTTATATACAGTTATGAATTTGTGACTTAGATCTTAAGTTTGTGGTTCTAGGATCGAAGTCCAAGTCTGTCAACACACTTCTCGTGCTTTTGTGCAGGGAGATTCTTCATCAACACATCAGCCACCATATCTTCTGTTGGCTGATACTCCAGTTTCAGCGGATAGTCCTGTAGAGCTTGATGTATGAAATGGTATTTGATGTGAATATGCTTCGTCTTAGAATGGAAAACTGGGTTATTTGCCAACTTTCCAGCTGACTGATTGTCATTGAACAAGACGATGTCCGACAGTTCTGGTAGACCCAACTCCTTCACAAAAGTCAATAGGTGAATCGCCTCCTTTGCTGCTTCAGAGATACTCATGTATTCAGCTTCGGTTGATGAGAGAGCAACTGCCCTCTGCTTGCGTGAACACCATGAGATCGCTGATTCACACAAGTTGAAGTTGTAGCCAGTGTTTGACTTCCTATCAGCGTCAGAGTTTCCCCAATCAGCAGCTGCAAAACCGAAGATTCCCTCCTTATCCTTGAGGTAAGCTTCTTGTTTATGGTTCCTTTTAGGTATCTGAGAATTCGCTTAGCTGCCTGCCAGTGAACAATGTTGTAGCTGTTGATGTACTGGCTTAGCTTGTTGACAGCATAGCATATGTCAGGACAGGTACTGATGGCAATGTACATCAATGCTTCAACTAGTTCTCGGAATGGATAGTAAGTCCCATCATCTTCAATTGTAGCCGCTGTATCCAGCTTGATTCCCATTGCCAATGGAGACCTTACGGGCTTGCAGTCGTCCATTGTGAATCTATGAAGAACTACTCTGATGTATCCACTTTGACACAGGGTGATTTTGTCTGCAGACTGATTAACTTCAATGCCCAGATAGCATTTTATGGGACCGAGGTCTTTGACGTCAAATCTGGCTGATAGTTCATATTTTGTTTGTTTTGTCCTCTCCAGATCTGATGACAATTATTATGTCATCAACATAAATGAGCAGGAAGTCTTTGGATTTTCCTACAGTACATTTTCGGCTCAGCAAGTACACAGGCCTTTGGACCGTTTTCTTGTAGATAAAACAAGTTACACACTCTGTTGGCAATCACCTTGACCTTGTTGTTGGTGTCCTGTGTAACAGCACGATTCTTCTCAAAAGTCACAGTGTGATCATTGTCCACAACTTTTGCGACAAATGAGGTTTGTCCCGAGTCTTGGCACATACAAAGTGTTTTTCAACATGATAGAGTTGGTACCACTGACTGCAGTTGAAATGTGGACATCTCCTTTTGCTGTCACTGGCACTATTATCAGCAAGAATTAAGCTCTCTTGTGCTTCTGTAACACTCGTGAACACATTCGGATCGTTGCACACGTGTGATGTGCAACCACTGTCAATACACCACAAAATGTTTGAGTCGCGAAATTTCGGAGCATTTTCGTTGATGGAAAAACAGAAGTGAGCCTCATCACACTTTGTTTGCAGATTGTACACTTAATTTCTTCTTGAAGAAACATTCGTCTTTTTTGTGTCCCTTCTTGTTGCAGAAATTGCACTCGAGTGACGATTTTTCCCTTCTTTGCTTTTGTTTACCGGTACACTTTTGTACAGATTTGTCACAGTCACTTGCAGTACCTTTTGACTTTACGAAATGTTTAGGCCTACTCTATTTCACGAACATAGCGGCACTCATTTTCAGTGTCCTTTTGAATTCTTGCGTTGTGTTCTTCCAAGATTTTTACTTTTAGGGTTTCGACATCTGGTAAATTATCACGAGATTCGATTGCACACCTAAAATTGTCGTAGCAATCTGGAAGACTATACAGCAACATTATCGATAATAGATCACCATTTATATCCACTTCCATTGCTTTTAGTTTGTCTACAGCATCGAAGAATGCAGTAAGATGCTGTGTTACATCGTCATCAGGCTGCATCTTGTGAATAGTAAAGCCGTTTGAGCAGTGTTGCTTTGCGAGCAGGTCCTTTTGATGCATAAATTGACTATCTTAAGCCATACCTGACGCAATGTGCTGCAGTTCTTCACTTGCTTCAGCTCGGTTGGACTGATGGACAGAATCAAGTCAGCTTTCGCTTTTCTGTGTGCTGCAAGCCACACTTTGTATGCAGCTTGTGCAGCAACGAGTGTCGCGCCTTCGCCACACACTGAAGGCTCCGGTGTGTCTCCTGATACATACCCCCATGTGTCGTTTTTGACGAGCACTGCTTCCACTTGAATTCGCCATGTGTCGTAATTATCACACGATAAGGTTTCCACTTGAACACCACATGCACCAGCCACGTGTGCCATATTCGTCACTTAACGAACTTGAATGTTCCCACACTTTATAGCTTGCGAATTTCAGTTTTCGTCTAATCGAAAAATGCCATTTTTACCGATCACGTTCCTCTGGGCCCATAACCTGTTAGGATTATAGTTAGAAATTACGGATACAACACGTGATTAAGGCAACTTTATTCACAGAGCACTGCACAGGAAGATGAACACACAAAGACTGATACAGTACATTTGAACTAACTCAAAGAACATACAAACCGACTATACAGATGGCAACATCTTTAGACACCAAGGATGTTATGTGGTGGTAAAATTTGAATTTCAACAAAAACATCATCTCTTCTTCTCAGTTTTCTCGATATAGTATTTTACACCATCATATCCCGTATCACTTTGAACTCGCAATTTGTATCCACACACAGGACTGATAGACGGCCTCCCTGCTCCTTTTATAGGATTCGTATATCTTTTTAGGTAAACTTGTACAACTTCTCTTTTGAATTCAATTTGAGTAGTCTTAGCTCCGGTTCCTTTCTTCAGCTGCGACACATACCATTTATTTCTGCAGATAAGACAAGGTACAAATTTTCACCAAAAATTTATTGTTTAAGCATATATGTGGTCTATAAGATGACCCCCCAAGTTACCGTATTTATCCGAATGCAAGCCGAACTTTTTTTCCAGTTTTATGGATCTAAAAATACGCCTGCGACTTAGGTTCGGAGTCAAAGCTTCTGGAAGTTCTGAAAAAATGCCGTTAGAAACAGCCATAAGTAGTTTTCGTGATTGGTACACCTGGATTTCACCCTTTGTTGCAATGTTCGCAGTCTGCTTTTGAACTTTCGTGCGTGTAATGCTACGTTGTATCCCATAGTGAAGAAGGGTGGTTTTTTTTACACCGCAAAGTAAAATAAGTAATTTCTTTCACTGAGACAAAATTTAAACGCAGCAATGCACATATTATATGGGTGAAAACACACGAAATTGCCTAACAGAAGATAAAGGATTTCAAAGGATGCCATGTATAGCGCCGAAATATTTTAACCCTTCCACTGCTCCATACATAAATATACTCTAATTGGTTCAGTGTGACTCTGGATATATTGCGAAATTATTTTTGACAAGTGACATTGCAAAATCAAGCTGCATTGTACCAGTAAATAATTAATTTTATTCCTGCTGTATGGCATAGAGGTTTTCATATCTACTCTTGTCCACTCAGTAAATAAATAAAGTAAGGAAAAAAAAATTAAATTGCACAAACCTCTGTTTTCATAAATCTTTCCTCCACAATGTAAATTTCATCAGGGTAATTTCGGAGATGCACTGCATAGCGCGGCTATAGCAAGGCTTCGACCTCCAAACGATATATATCGAATCAATACAGTTTGAAACGATACATATGAAATAAGAGACTGTTTCTGTACCAGAAATTCGGGCGCGTGCAAAAATTACTTGTTTGTCCTATACTTAACCTAACTTTCACTTTAGAAAGAGTTATGTTTAGCATAACCTTAAGAAGGTTAGTTATAGGTTAAACAAGATATTTTTTTTTTCTTCTTTTTTGTAACCCCCCCCCCCCTCAAATATGTGAGGGCACGTAGCTTCTGAATCTACGGTTCAGAAACACTAAATCTATTTACAGTTGTACTCTTAGGTTCCTACCTGACCACATCCTTTAAAAACGTGACTAATTCGTAAAAATCATAACATTCACCTGTTCAATATGTATCGTTTCAATACTTAACCGCTTCGATATATTCGTTTGTAGGTCGAAGCCTCGCTATAGCCGCACTATGCAGAACATCTGCAAAATTACCAATTTCAGACTGATTTTCTATCTTTTTTTTGTACTGTCTTGTAGGATGATCACGGATTTTGGGGCCTTTTTTTATGATTCAGTCATCATCTTATCTGCAGGAATATACGCTATGTCAATCAGCCAAAAAAGTAAAGCCCGGAACCATTTCTTGTTCTGAATGTGTATTCTGCACATGTCAATGATTTCATCCGTCCTAACCACTCTTCTCATGTATTTATTAAAGGCTGCTATAATTTGAGGATATTGAACTGGAAATGCCCTCCTCTAATTACCAGGATATCTATTTACAAATGATATATATTCAACTCCTTCATAGGTAGAAGCTACTGTAACCAATGAATTATCCACTCATTTTGTGGCAATTATTCCATCATCCTTGCAAAGTGAGTATTCAAAGTATCCCCTTTCCTCTTCAACCAGTGTTTTCTTTGAGCTAATTGGGCAAGATTTGGGAACTCAAGTCTTCTCTAAAAGTGCCTGTTCCTCCATAGCCCTTTCCTCTCAGTTTTGGCAGGTGGAAAAAAAAAGGAAAAGTAGAATGTCAGTAACTTTACATCTAATGTTAAATCATCTTTATCTGAATGGGGCAGTAGCCTTACCAAACTGTGCTTCATATGCTGTATTTGGAATGGATGGTTTTCATTGATAAAGGAAAAATTTATCAGACATCCAGAAGTAGTGCATAAACACCACACTTTATATCCGTTTCATGTCTCCCGACACAGATAGCCATTACGTAGGTGGAACCACAGGGGAGGGCTATCTGTGGAGAGGCCAGACAAACGTGTGGTTCCTGAAGAGGGGCAGCAGCCTTTTCAGTAGTTACAGGGGCAACAGTCTTGTTGATTGACTGAGCTGGCCTTGTAACAACAGCTAACGTGGCTTTGCCATGCAGTTACTGCGAACGGCTGAAAGCAAGGAGAAACTACAGTTGTTTCCAGAGGGCATGCAGCTATACTGTATGAATATACAGTGATGGCATCCTCTCACGTAAAATATTCTGGAGGTACAATAGTCCCCCATTCAGATCTCTGGGCGGGGACTACTCAGAAGGATTTCATCATCAAGAAAAACAAAACAGGCATTCTATAGATCAGAGTGCGGAATGTTCTAACACTTGATCAGGTAGGTAAGTTAGAGAATTTGAAAAGAGAAACAGATAGGTTCAAGTTCGATATAGTGGGAATTAGTGAAGTCCAGTGGCAGGATGAACAGGATTTTTGATCAGGTGAGTACAGGGTTATAATAAGTACAAAATCAGTTGGTGACAACGCAGGAGTAGGTCTGATAACGAATAAGAAAATTGGAACGTGGGTAAGCAGCTGTGAACAGCATAGTGAACACATCATCATAGCAAAGATAGACACAAAGCCAACACCGACCACATCAGTACAAGTTTATATGACAACTAGTTCTGCCGATGAGGAGTTTGAAGAAATGTATGAGATAGAAGAAATTATTTAGACTGTTAAAGGAAAAGAAAACTTGACCGTGATGGGGGACTGGAACTCTGTAGTAGGAGAGGGAAGAGAAGGAAATGTAGTAGGTGAATATGGACTGGGTAAAAGGAATGAAAGAGGAGATCACCTGGTAGAATTTTGTGAAGAGCACAATTTAATGATCAGAAACACCTGATTTAATCATCATGAAAGACTGTTATATACGTGGAAAAGACCAGGAGATACTAGGAGGTACAAGATTGACTTCATAATGGTAAGGCAAAGGTTTAGAAACCAGGGGCAGATATAGACTCTGACCATAACTTAATGGCTATGAACTGTACTTTAAAACTTGGAAGGTAGAAAAGTTAGGAGATGGAACCTGGACAAATTGAAGGAACCAGAGGTGGTCGAGAGTTTCAGAGGGAGCATTAGGCAAGGATTGGCTGAAATGAGGGAAAGTAATACAGTAGAAGAAGAATGGGTAGCTCTGAGATATAGAGTAGTGAAGGTGGCACAGGATCATATAGGCAGAAGGAAAAAGCATAATAGAAATTCTCTGATAACTCAGGAGATATTGAACTTAACTGATAAAAGGCGAAAATAAAAAAAATGCAAGTGAATCAGGTAAAAGGGAGTACAGACATCTAAAAAATCAGGTTGACAGAAAATGCCACTGCAAGAGCGGCTTCAGAGTTTCAAGAGAAATGCAAGACAGTAGAAGAATGTATAACTAGGACAAAGGTAGATACCACCTACAGGAAAATATGAGAGACATTTGGAGACATGAAAAGCGGCGTTATGAATATCGAGAGCTCAGATGGAAAATCAGTACTAGGCAAAGAAGGGAAAGCTGAAAGATGAAAAGGATATATAGAAGGCCTGTACAAAGGAAATAAACTTGAAGGCAGCATTCTAGAAATGGAAAATGAAAGAGAGACAAGATAGGAGATACTATACTGTGAGAAGAATGTGACAGACCACCAAAAGATTTGAATAGAAACACCGCTCTGGAAATTGTTCCTCCTGGTATGCAAGATGTATGAGATGGGGGAAATACCTTCAGAGTTCAATAAGAATATAGTGATTCCAATTCCTAAGAAAGCAAGTGCAGACAAATGTGAAAATTACAAGACTGTCAGTTTAATACGTCATGGCTGCAAAGTATTAACATGAATTATTTACAGACGAATGGAAAAAACTGGTGGAATCCGACCTTGTGGAAGATCAATTTGGATTTAGGAGAAATGTAGGAACATGCAAGGCAATACTCACATTACGACTTACCTTAGAATATAAGTTAAGGAAAGGGAAACCTACATTTTTAGCATTTGTGGATCTGGAGAAAGCCTTTGACCATGTAGCAGGGGTAAAATATAGGGAGTGAAGAGTTATATTCAACCTATACAAAAACTAGGTAGCAGTTATTAGAGTCTAAGGGCGTGAAAGGGTCGCTGTGGTTGGGAAGGGAGTAAGACAGGGTTGTAGCCTTTCTCCTAAGTTGTTCAATCTATACATTGAGCAAGCTGTGAATGAATGCAAGAAGTTTGGAGAGGGAATTAAAGTCCAGGGAGAGGGAATAAAAGCTTTGCAGTTTGCTGACGACATAGTAATTCTCTCAGAAACAGCAAAAGACCTGGAAGAGCAATTAAACAAAATGGACAGTGCCTTGAAAGGAAGGTACAAGATGAACATTAATGTGAATAAAACAAGGGTACTGCAATGTAGTGTCAGAAAATCATACGATGCTGAAGGAATTAGATTAGGTAGTAAGAAAATAAAGGTAGTAAATGAGTTTTGTTATTTAGGAAGCAAGATAACTTCCAACAGCCGAAGTAAAGAAGATATAAAATGCAGAATGGCTATGGGAAGAAAAGTGTTTCTGAAGAAGCGAAATTTGTTGACATCCAATATTAGATTAAATGTTGGGAAGTCCTTTCTGAAAGGATTTGTCTGGAGTGGAGTGTAGCATTGTATGGAAGTGAAACTTGGACAATAAGGAGTTCAGACAAAAAGATGATAGAAGCTTTTGAAATGTGGTGCTGTAGATTAATGATGAATATTAGATGGTTAGATCACGTAACTAATGAGAAGGTGCTCAACAGAATTGTGGAGAAAAGGAGTTTCTGGCACATCCTGACTAAGAGAAGAGATAGGTTGGTTGGACACATTCTGAGACATCAAGGAATCGTCATCTTGGCATTGTGGGGTAAAAATCGTAGAGGGAGACCGAGGGACGAATACAGTAAGCAGATTCAAAAGGATGCAGGTTGCCAAACGTATTCTCAGATGAAGAGTCTTGCACAGGACAGGGTAGCATGGAGAGCTGCATCAAACCTGTCTGCGGACTGAAAACAACAACAACAACAACAACAACAACCAAGTCTCTCAATGTATTTCATCATTGATTCATCACAAGACAGATGTTGCTATTTGTTTTTTTACTATTTCAATTAAAGGGTTTAATTTTCCACATTTTGTCCTTTTCATCAAATTTGACATTGTTGTTACAGTACAGAAATTAAGAATTTGTTCAAAATGATTTCTTCTCATGGCATTGCGTACAAAATCATTTCATGTGCGTATATTGGAATCCCAGTATAACCTCTTATTAGGGAGAGAGTTATAGCTACTTAGCATGAGGATCTCCAAGAAACCTCTTATTTCTTCACATGCTATGTCAGGATTTTGAAATTTCTTAAAAAGTACGTAGTTGTTTGACTCATCAACTAAGAATTGTATCAAACTGTCATCAAAGAATAATTCTAAATTTTCACTGCAGACTTAACATGTGTCAAAGCATTGATCAGGAAGAGACTTCAAACTTGAAATTAGTGCACCATGAACTCAGGTTTTTTTGCATATTTCTTTTCCTGTAATCTATATTTCTTAAATGTTTCTGTGGTGTCGCACAAGTACAAAGTGCGCGCCACCTACTTTCGCCGCGCGCCGCCATGCACGCACGGCGCGGCGCGGCGTTCTTACGACGACAGCCACGAGCGCCCTCTGCTGCAACGCCGCTCGTGGCCACCACTGAACGACATCGTTCACTTGGGACTGAGATAGGAACCAGTAAAGACTTCGGAATCAGATAGGCACCAGTGAAGACTTGTCTATCGTATAGGCACTAGGCAGGCCTCTAGTTCAACTATGTATCAGCATTCTGCAATACTATGTAAAATTTAAGTATTGTATATATATTCTGTGCAATATATATCTCGTTCTAATTTACTCTAGTGTTTTAGTTGCTGCTGTCCCACTGGCTGGTCACCTCCATACCGCACAAGCGTGCATCCTGTATTCCTGTGTCGGTCTCTTTCCACTCTGCCACCGACACCTACGACGGAAACGAGATACAAAAGCGGCGACGAGGCTGGGACACAAAAGTATCCTTTTGCGTATCTGTGAATCTTATTTCAGCTTCAGCCTGGAGTTGTCTACGGTTGAGACTATCTACTATTTTTCGTCCATCCTCATAAATCGAATCCTCATTCCCGAGGGCAGCTGGATCAGGGGGTATGATGTAAATTTCATCAGCCTGTGCAGCGTTTGATTCCTTAAACATCATGTTTAAAACACACTACAGATTCTGCCAGAACTGTCATTATGAAAAGAGAATGAAATCGTTTTTGACCCCGCAACAGCCCGCGTGTCTATATGGACACAACTGAAATAGTCACTCCATATACAAAAAGTGAATCAATGGATAGCAACTTTTATCAAATGATAATCTCTATAAACATATTTATATTTACTGCAAACAGTTTCACATGGCAGAATAAAAAAGTTCTTTACAAAACATTACATACTACATCAATGTGCTCCATTGCAGATGTCAAGGCACTCCCTGAAATACAGGCTGTCACAGTGTAAACGGTAACCATGAACGTAAAATTCAAACCCTCCCCAACAACAATACATGACCACCCATGCTAAAAATAATTTTAAGTCAACAATGAAGTAAGAACAAAAATAGTCAACAACTGTGTCCATATGGAAACACTGGAAGTTTAGGGTTAAGCCAATATCCCCGGACTCTGTAGCATACAACATTACACCGTCGCGGCATACGGCGATCACCGAGACACGCACAGAGCTTACAGTACGGAGAACTGTCGGTGCAACGCAGTCCCCAGCTCGGGGACCCCGGGTTCGCCAAGCCCGTACCCAGCTGCCTTATTTAAACTAATATTAACCGAAGTTGCTGCGACATCCAAAACACACCAGCCCACGGCATTCAGATGAGCGATTTATTTTCTCTGTTCGTCTATGTTTGAGAGTCAGATAGTACAAATAAACAGATATACACAGCAGAGCAGAGGGAGCCACCTTACCGGGCCCCGAGCTGTGGCGGCGGCCGCCACCTCCCCGACCTCTGCCACCTCCCCGCCGGGCGCAGCAGACTGCTCCGCGTGGCCCCTGCTGCTCCCGCCGGTGACGCCCCTCCACATCTTCGAGTCGGACCTCCCGTGCTGCGCCGGCGCCGTCTTCCTCCTGCCGTCCGGGGCATCTCGCCGCACCTCCGCCTCTCCGTTTTCGGCCTCTCGCTCACCCGGGCCGGATCCCCCGCCGTCTTGTGGTGTTTTGCCTCTGTCCCTGTTTGGTGATATCACGACTGACACTACGGACGGTGCAGAAAAAGAGTGACGACATAAATATTCTTATACGCGACATATATTTCTTAAAATATTTCTATTGGAGCTTGTTCAGACCGATGTGGATATATCCTGTTGTCCTTGCACACTACTGCTAAATTCTTAATCAGAGAAACAGGAATACATATTGGTGGGAAGAGAACAGAATGCTTATGATGTGTTGACACTGTGTTATTGGCAGAAAGTAAGCAAACTGCAAATACCACGCTAAAAGATCTCGAGGAGGCTCGCACAGAATATGGAACGATTATTGACACAACAAAAACGGAGAGGACGGTTTTCGGCACCAAAAGGAGACCGGCAAATATTAGCCCCTCCACCGAGTTTGGGCCAGCAGTTGTCAACATTCGGGAGACTGTACCAGATGTATTGAGACATTTATATCGGCCTCAATGGCCGCTTGACATTTCAACATTATTTTTTTGATAATAGATTGCAACAGTTAATGATGAAATTTATCATGAATAGCTTCTATATTCAAAAGTTTGTACCAACCAACAACTAAGAATTGTATTCGCTTTTGACAATATTGTTCCTACGAGGCGTATTTCTGGAACAAGATTTTGAAATGTATTACTACAGGAAAGAAATCCTTGGAAAGGTGACTTTTGTGAAAGTCATGTGCAAGCAGCTGCTCCTCTCTTAACGTCTTTGAAAGTACCTATGGAGGGGAGGGGGGGGGGGGGGGCAGAATTAAAAAAAAAAATTCTGCGACACACATTTTTGCTGCCAATAGCATCGTATATCTCATGAAGAGATCATGAAGATTAAATCAGTGAGATTAGAGCCCACACAGAGGCATACCGACAATATTTCTTTTTGCGAACAAAGCGTGACTGGAATAGGAGGGAGAACCAATAGTGGTACTCAAGGTACCCTCCGCCACACACCATCGAGTGGCTTGCAGAGCATGCATGTAGATGTAGATTAGCAATGTAAAATCATTGAAAAACACGCCGAAACATGTTACATTACTAAGAGAAGCATGAAATGCCACAAGGGCCGAGAAGAATTACACAGTCAAGGGGTTAAGATGAAGCAAATCATCATAAACTAAGTAAGTACATTTAAATATCTTGGGAGTATGACCAATGAAGACTTGAGATGTCATTAGGAAGTGAAAACCCATGTTGCAATAGCAGAGAAGACATTCAAAATGAAGATTATTATGTGGCAAACTTGATAAAGACCTAAGGAAACGTCTTTGCAGGTGTTCTGTTTGAAGTGATGAAACAAGTTGAAAATGGCAAGAAGCATTTGAGATGTGCATGTGGACGAGAATGTGGAGGTTAAGCTGGATAGAAAGAATGAGCAACGAAAGAGTGTTGGGAAGGGTTTGGGTGAGGAGAACACTGCTGCAGCTTATAAGAGAAAGGAATAAGAACTGGATGGGACATTTATTCAGGCAAGAAAGTTTAACAACAGATGCTTTAGAAGGACAATTTGTGGGTAAATATTGAGAGAAAGGAGAGATACAAGTAGATAGAGGACAAAGGAAAGTGGAAAATATGCAAACCTGAAGAGGATAGCACACGACAGGACTGCAACGAGAGTTACCATGTGAAAAGCTGCCTTGGACATAACCCCAATGACAATGATGATGACAACGAAGACAACTTACACAATTCTTACCTCAGTATTATTTTTTTCCTTGTTAGATCTCATTTCATTCATCATACATATAAGAGGGTTGGAACTTAAATAGTCGCAACACTGCTGTGGAGACACTATGCTACGGAATCTACTATTATCGCTGAGAGCACACATTATTGACAAACCTACCTTACCTTCTTTCTGCAGTATGTCTGCGTAGGTGTGTTTGCATTTGTGTATATGTGTGGGTGGGTGTATATTTGTTTACCCTCTTCCCCCCCCCCCCCTCAAGTTAAGTCTTTCCTCTCTTGGGATTGGAATGGCTCCTTACCGACTCCCTTAAAACCCTCATCATTTTCTCTTCCCTCTCCTTCCCTTCTGCCTGAAGAAGCAGCTAGGCTGTGAATGCTAGTGTGTGTGTGTGTGTGTGTGTGTGTGTGTGTGTGTGTGTTTTATTTATCTGTGTTACTATCACTACCTACACGCTCCTTCGCCTGGTAAGTAATCTTCACCTATTTTTAATATATTTTTCCTGCTAGGAATTTTTCCTCTTTATAGAAAATTGATGACTTACCCAAAGGACAGGCTCGACGTAATTTCAAATTCCTGCCCACCATTCAACAACATCTTTGCCCCTGATCTCTGTCCAACTTCTTTGCTTTTCACACGTAACTTATGAGAGGTCATTAATATGCACATAGCACACCTTGAGATAGGTTTCTAGAGGTTTGTACTGTCCTCATGACACGGGCGATTAAGTTTAGCATTAAAGCCTGTTGTAGCCTCTCCAGATGAGAACCGTGCATGTTCCAATGTTAACACCACAACATTGGCAAGTATGACTGCAATGGGCACATGACCGTGACTGGATGTTAATATACACTGCCAAAGACACCAAACAAAGGTTCAATTTTGGCTATAAATTCATTCTATCTTTCCTCATCTCTCATTTGTTACGTGAAACAGAAACATGTAAATATTTCAAAAAACTGTATTTAAAAGCAACTAGGTTCTCGCATAACCACATATTCGAACATTTGCAGCTACCAACTTGTGGAAAAATCCTAACGCCTTGTGCATTGTTGATATTAATGTAAATTGTTGCAACGAATATTTGAAACGTTTGTACATTCGGAGATGAGCAATACTGAATTACTCTTTACATTGTTGCACCAATTCAGTTTCATTGTGCCGATTCAATGGATGAAACCTAGAAACTCATCTTCTGCCATATTTTGTTTTTGTTTGTATTTTTATTAGCACAGATAAATAGGCCTGCTCGTACCAAAATGTCTATCTCTGAGTCTGCAAAGTGTGCATAGTGCTGCTTACAGTCCACAGGGAAAGTAGTTGTGGTACCTCCTAGCGCTAATTATCAACCTTCAGTTTGCTTTGCACTATTCCAAGCCACAAGCAGGTTTTCGGATTCTGAAAACAGGAATAAAGCGCGGCTCCGATTTGAGTAAATACAAAGTTTCCGCGCCCCTCGCTCTCACCTGTCCCGGCTGCCCTCCCCGGCCTGCCAGTCACAGTAGCGGCCGCTCTCCTGCGCCCGCCGGTTGCCGCTGTCGGGGAACCGCCCGCTGCCCACCTGCCGAGGTCGGTCGCCGCCCCCGCCGCCCTTCCACTGTCGTTCCCGCACCCTGCCGCCGCGGCCGCCGCCGCCGTAAGCTGGAGGACCGTACGCACTATCCGCACCTTCTCCGTTTATCACCTGCAGTGCAAAAGAAGTATGCAAACAATCCGACAGGAAAGTACAGTTTACGTTAACAATACGAGGACAGTCGCAACTCGCCGCAAAGACGTCTGTCGAGCTGTGACGGGCTCACAAAAAAATTACACTCTTACATACATAACCTGCAGCTTTCAGCCACAGCCTGTGTCATAAAAAAAGACACACACTCTCATTTGTCCAATCACACATGAACAATTCTCAGACACACAAACATCCTCTCCAGCTACTGCATTCTAAGTCACATTCTACAGTGAGGGGGAGGGTGGGAAGGGGAGGGGGACAGGAAGTGTGAAGGTCTGCACGAAATATTTTTAAAATTTGATCACCGAATTAAGACAGGCTCTTCTTGCCTGAGACTGTGTGGGCCTCATGATATGGTGAAGGCTGCAGAGGATTATATAGGTAGAAGGAAAAGGGCTAATAGAAATCCTTAGATAACACAGAAGAGACTGAACTTCTACATCTACTACATCTACATAGATACTATGCTAATTACATTTAAATGCCTGGCAGAGGGTTCATTAACCACTTTCATATCTTTTCTCTACCATTCCATTCTCTAGTAGCGGCCAGGAAGAAAGAACACCTATATTGTTCCGTTTTCGATCTGATTTCTCTTATTTTATTGGGATGGTCATGCCTCCCTAAGTAGGTGGGTGCTAGCAAAATATTTTCACATTCCGAAGTAAAAGTTGATTGAAACTTCGCAAACAGATTACGCCCCGATGAATAACGTCTTTCTTTTAATGATTTCCACCCCAATTCGTGCAACATTTCTGTGACGCTTTCCCCCCGGTAATGTGATAAAACAAAACGAACTGCCCTTCTCTGAACCTTCCCAATATCTTCCGTCAGTCCCACCTGGTGAGGGTCCCACAATGGGCGATAGTACTCCAGGAGAGGACGCACAAGTGTGATGTAGGCAGTATCTTTGGTGGAGCTGGTGCATCTTTGAAGCGGTCTGCCAATGAAACGTAATCTTTGGTTCGCCTTCCCGACAATATTTTCTGTGTGTTCTCTCCAGTCTAAGTTATTCGTAATTGTAACTCATAACTATTTGGTAGAATTTACGACCTTAAGGTTCGACTGATTGTAATTGAAGTTCAGTGGATTTCTTTAGTGCTCATGTGTATTACTTCACACTTTTCTTTATTTACTGTCAATTTCCAATTTTCACATCATGTAGAAATTTTGTCTAAATCACTTTGCAGTTGCTTTTGATATTCAGTTGACTTCACTAACCAATAAACAACAGCATCACACAAACAGTCTAAGGGAGCTATTAAGATTGTCTCCTAAATCGTTTATAAACACAAGGAAGCGTAGGGGGCCTATAATGCTTTCCTGGGGAACGCCAGATATCACTTCTGTTTTACTCAATGACTTACTGTCAATTACAACAAACTGTGTCCTTTCTGATAGGAAATTGTGAATCCAATCGCACAATTTGGGAGATATTCCATAAGCACGCAATTTCATTAGAATCCGCTTGTAGGGTACAGTGTCAAAAGCCTTCCGGAAATCCAGAAATATGGAATCGATTTGAGATCGATTGTCGATGGCACTTATCACTTCATGTGAATAAAAGGCAAGCTGTGTTTTGTAAGAGCTATACTTTCTGAATCCGTGTTGACTATTGGTTAATAGCTTGTTCTCTTCGAGGTAGTACATAAAATTCAAAGTACATGTTCCTAAATCCTACTGCAAATCGATGTCAATGAGATTGCCCCATAATTTTGGAGATCACTCCTATTGCCTTTCTTGAATATTGGAGTAACTTGGGCAACTTTCCAGTCTTTGGGTACGGATCTTTCGCTGAGTGATCGGTTGTAAATTATAGCTAAGTACGGAGCTATTGCATCAACATACTCTGAGAAGAATCTAGATGGTATACAATTTGGCCTGAAAGATTTGTTTTTGTTTAGTGACTTGTGTTAAGGTGTTTTACTACTCCAGGAACATCTACTTCTAAGTTTAGCAACTTATAAAACTTATAAAATAGTTATAAAACTGCAGCAAATGAAGCAGGCAAAATGGAGTACAGAGAGCTCAAAATGAGGTTGACAGGATGAGCAGATTGGCTGTACGAGAAATTCATAGAAGAAGAACCATTCACCCAATCACACGTGACCATTCACAGACACACAACCTGCATATCTGAATGACTTGGAACATGGCAGCTGGAGATGGTGGTTGCGTGTCTTAAGTGTGCCTATGGAATTAGCTGAATGATGGTACGAGTTTTTTCAACGAAGGCTGCTGGTCGAAAGTGAGTTGTGTGTATCTGAGTTATCTGTTTTATGAGCCTATCGCAGCTCACACGCAGTGCATACTATCCTTGTTATTTTGTTAACTTGGAAAAAGATAGATGCTGCCTAGAAGAAAATAAGAGACGTTTTGAGACAGTTGCATGAATATCGAGAGCTCAGATGAAGAACTAGTAATAAGCAAAGAAAGGAAAGCTAAAAGATGGAAGGAATACAGAGTGCCTATACAAGTGAAATCTACATCTAATCACACTGAAGTGCATCACAGAAGGTTCGTGAACCCCATGACATTTCTCTAATGTTCCATTTTCTAACAGTGAGCGGAGAAGAAAGGAACACCTAAAATCTTTCCATTTTCAATCTTTTTTTTTTACGTTGTCTGCCTATGGGTGCTAACAAAATGTTTGCATTCGGAACAAAGACTGTGACAAAATTTACAAATAAATCTCACCACAACAAACAGTGCCTTTCTTTTAATGATTTCCACCCCAAATTGTGTATCATTTCTGTGATACTCTGTGGAACTTTGATAAATCGGCAATTGTGTACTCATGTGATGACAAACTGTGTTTTATAACAAACTAGCTGAACCCCCGCTGCTTCGCATGCTTAGGATGGTTGGTCTGCACCAGTTGTTTCTTTTTAAGCCTGATGAAGAATCCATATCTTAAATTTCGTACTTAAAGCTTGAAATTTGAGCTAACAGCACCATATTTTTGAAAATCTATTTTTGCATCTCGTATTTCACCCCCTTATTGGTCGAATTTCCAAAAATACCAAAACACGTCTTAAATTTGAACCCCGAATCCAAATCCGAAAATTTGTAGTTCTAACTTCAAAATTGCCTAAATAGCAACATATTTTCGAAAAACACCCCCTCTCCAATTTAACCCCATTGATGGTTAAATTTCCAAAAAAATACCGAAACACTTATTTTTTAAAGTCCAACCAACTATACAAATATCAATTTTTGCAGCTCTAGCTTCAAAATTTTATCAATAGCAACGTATTTTCAAAAAGAATTTTTGATCCTCTATTTAACCCTCTTACTTGTTGAATTTCCAAAAATACTAAAAATCGTGGATTTTTAATCCTGACCAAGATTCCAGATCCGAAGTTTCGTAGTTGTCGCTTAAAAATTGAGTTCAGAGCAACATATTTTTGAAAATCAATTTTTGCATCACCTTTTTACCCCCTTATTTGTCTAATCTCAAAAAATTCGAAAACACGTGTCTTAAATTCGAACCCTGAATAAAAATCCGAAATTTTGTAGTGCTAGCTTCGAAATTGCCTAAATAGCTACGCATTTTCAAAAAAGTTTCATCCCCTATGTCACCCCCTTACGGATGGAATATCGAATAATTGCTTCTTAAATTATGCCTACAGAGTAAGATCAACACCCTCCACAAACTTCAAGTTTCTATCTTCAGTGGTTTGGGCAGTCAGTCAGTCAATCGGGACACTTCCTTTTATATATAGAGATACTGTAATTTATTGCAGATTACACTTCACTAATTTATGAGTGATAATTTGGAACTTTTACTCTCGAATGTGTGTGATATTTATTGTATCTCATGAACAATAGTTGGGGAAATATTTAGTTATTTACCAATGTATAAAGTAGGACCACCTCTGCATTTTCACGTCAAAGAAAAGTAATAAACTTCATTTATAAAAAATTACTTTGTGCGTGAATCTCTTCAGAACATTATCTTCAATCCATTTTGTTGATTATTCAGAGCTTTAATTTATGTTTGTTTAAATATATTTTTCGTGTTCGCAAATTGATCGACTGGCTAAACTACAGATTAATTATCGATCTTATTTAAAGAGTTTGGGTATCTGTCTAGGGCATAGAAGCTGACATACATAACTCATCCATATGAACAGAGACTATGAGCCATAAACCTTTTACTAGGCTGAGTTACGTATTGCCCAATTCTTATTGGTGAGTACCAATAGGAAGGTCACAACTTTCACAGAAACCAGACAGCAGTTTTAACGGTCAAAGAGCATGAAACAGAAACCGTAGTTGGGAAGGGAGTTAGACTGGGATGTAGACTTTCCCAATGTTATTCAACGTGTATATGACAATATCAAGAGCAAAACAAGGATAATGGAATGTAGTCTAAGAAAATCAGGTGATGTCGCAGGAATTAGATTAGATAATGAGACAATAAAAGCACTACATTAGTTTTGTTTTTTGGGTAGCAAAAAACTTCTAATGGCCAAAGTAAAGCAGACATAAAATGCATTATGACCAGGAGAAGAATAGCGCTTCTGAAGAAGAAATATTAAAATGCTAGGACCTCCTTTTTGAAGGCATTTGTCTAGAATGTAGTGTTGTAAAAAAGCAAAATGTGTGATAAACAGTTCCAAGACGACAAGAGAAACTTTTGAAATGTGGTGCTGCAGAAGAATAGGTGGGTAGATCACGTAACTAATGACAACTGCGAAGAAAAGATATTTGTGACCTGTCTTGACTAAAAGCAGGGATCAATTGGTAGGACACAGTCTTAGACACCAAGGAATCTTAAGTTTAGCATCAGAGGGAAGTGTGTGGGGTAAAATCCCAGAGGGTGACAGACACGAAAACAGTAAGCAGGTTCAAATAGATGGGGTTTGCCGTTCTTATGAGGAGATGAAGAGGCTTGCTCAGGCGTGGAGGGGTGCATCTAACTAGTCTTTGAACTGGAGACTTCAACAAAAACATCATGTAATCTGTCTTAACCCACAGGCTGACATTTCCCAACATTTAAATAAGACAGACAAATGAAAATAATTAAATCTACAGTCACAAAGACTTACAATGAAAAGAGTGACAAAGACAAAACAAGAGCAAATGAAATATTATAATATACGATAAGAACACTGGCGCAAAAGATTAGAAATTTAAAAGTTGCATTTAAACCAACGAATTGTATATAATCATTTCATTAAAGAATATCTCGCTTCAATGTTTCAAGTACTACTCTGTAGTAACGATCTAGCACATCACACGAAACTCCTGCGATTCAGTTTTTTGCGTAATTACTTGCGAACAAGGGCATACCAGGATAAATGACAGCAGGGTGTGAAATCTGGAATCCTAACTACATCACGTTAGAGGAGGTTCAAGAAAGATGACCCCATCACAGGAAACTTCTCCGGGTTCAACGTTGCTCCAGAAACACAGTTTTATTAGAAGCTGCTTATGTGTGGAATGCCATCAAAACCTTGTCCACACCTTGGAATCAAACAGAGTCCCTAATTACTTTCTGTAAACACGTAGGCAGTCATCTTACTCCTAAATATTTCCATTAAGGCACGTTTATTATTGTGGAAAATTGTCAAAGTGTATAAGTGCACAAAAAGGGGGGGAGGAGGAATCCTGTTTTCCCTAAGTGCTGTAAAATTCATAAATCCTTTGAAAGATAAAGGGGGGGGGGGGGGGGGAAGAAAGAAAAAATCCTGTAGCGACAATATGTGTCTTTGAAGGCCCGTGGCGGGCACCGGTATGCCACCTTCCTACGACAACCTGTTCGTGGGCCATCTAGAGAAATCCTCCTCGACTATTCGGAAGCCCAAACCTCTCGTCTGGTTCAGATTCATTGATGACATCATAATCTGGACTAAAGGTGAGGACACAGTATCCAGAACCTCCAAAACTTCAACACCTTCTCTCCCAAACAATACAGTTCCTCGAGACAACATTGTCTTATCATAGCAAAGGTATTAAATATAATTGCTAGGGTGCTATTCCAATATAGAAGAGCCTTGGCAATTTGATACTACTTCACAGGGAACATTGAGGCAGAATTAAAGTATGTGGTGTGAAGTGCTTTAAGACAGTCCGTGTAGTCACTTTGTCTGTTACGCTGTATTAGATGAATGGCTCCCCCATTCATTTCACCTGCTCCCATTCAAGCCAACAAGCCACCCTCCTCAACATTCACCTCCACCTCAAAGATGGCATATCAGTACCTCTGCCCACGTGAAACCTACCAACTATCAGCAACACTTCCATTTCAACAGATGCCACTCATTCCATAACACAAGGTCACTCCCACACAGACTAGCCACCGGTGCTCTTCGCATCTGCACTGACAACCAGTCCCTCTCTTAGTATGCTGAACGCCTCACTGAGGCCTTCACAGACCACAGTTTCCCTCCAAACCTTGTCCAGAAACAGATCTCACGGACCCTTGTCTATCCAGTCACACACCAACTGCTCCACACACACAGTCCGGCCACAAAGGAGCACCCCTCCCATTACCCAGCATCACACAGGACTGGAGCAGTTAAACCACGTTGTCAGGGTTTTGACTACCTTTCATCCTGCCCGTTGTTGTTGTTGTTGTTGTTGTTGTTATGGTCTTCAGTCCGGAGACTGGTTTGATGCAGCTCTCCACAATACCCTATCCTGAGCAAGCCTTTTCATCTCCTCATAAGAAAGACAACCCACATCCACTTTAATCTGCTTACTATACGCGTCTCTTGGTCTCCCTCTGCGATTTTTACCCCACCCACTTCCCTCCAATGCCAAATTTAAGATTCCTCGGTGTCTAAGAATGTGTCCTACCAAGCGATCCCTTCTTTTAGTCAAGGTATGTCAGAAACTCCTTTTCTCACCAATTCTGTTCAGTACCTCTTCATTAGTTATACGATCTACCCACCTATCTTCAGCATTCTTCTGTAGCACCACATTTCAAAAGCCTCTATCCTCTTCCTGTCCGCACAGCTTATCGTCCATGTTTCACTCCCATACAAGGCAACACTCCACACAAATACCTTCAAAAAAGACTTCCTTACACTTAAATTAATATTTGATGTTAGCAAATTTCTCTTTTTCGAAAATGCTTTTCTTCCCATTGCCATTCTGCATTTTATATCCTCTGCACTGCGACCATCATTTGTTATTTTACTGCCCAAGTAACAAAACTCATCTACCTCCTTTATTGCTTCGTTAACTAATCTAATTCCTTCAGCATCACACGATTTTCTTAGACTGCACTCCATTACCCTAGTTTTGCTCTTGTTAATGTTCATCTTTAAGCACCTTTCAGTACAATGTCCATTCCATTCAATTGCTCTTCCAGGTCCTTTGCTGTATCTGACAGAATTACTATGTCGTCGGTAAAACACAATGTTTTTAATTCTTCCCCCTGAACTTTAATTCCTTCACCAAATTTCTCCTTGCTTTCCTTTATAGCTTGTTCAATGTACAAATTGAACAACATTGGAGAAAGGCTACAGCCCTGTCTTACTCCCTTCCCAACTGATGCTTCCCTTACATGCCCTTCGAGTCTAATAACTGCGGTCTGGCTTTTGTACAAGTTGTAAATAACTCTCCTTTCCCTGTATTTTACCCCGGCTGACTTCAGAATTTGAAAGAGTGTATTCCAGTCAACATTGTCAAAAGCTTTCTCCAAATCTACAAAAGCTAAAAATGTAGCTTTGCCTTTCCTTAATCTATCTTCTAAGAATGAGTATTGCCTCCCGGGATCCTACGTTCCTCCTGAATCCAAACTGATCTTCCCCGAGGTCAGCTTCTACCAGCTTTTTCATTCTCCTGTAGATAATTCGTTTTAAAATTTTGCAACCATGACTTATCAAACTGATGGTTCTGTAATTTCCACACCTGTCTTCACCTGCTTTCTTTGGAATGGGGATTATTACATTTTTCTTAAAGTCTGAGGGTATTTCGCCTGTCTCATACATCCCACACACCAGTTCAAATAGTTTTGTCATGGCTGGCTCTCCCAGAGACTTTAGTAGCTCCGAGGGTATGTCATCTACTCCTGGGGCCTTGTTCCGACCTAGGTCTTTCAGGGCTCTGTCAAATTCATCTCTCAGTATAGTATCTCCTATTTCATCTTGATCTACTTCCTCTTCCCTTCTTCTAACCAGAAATGAGAAATACCCTACCCAATATCCCCCCCCTCCGCCCGCAAAACCTACTTAATATCCTTGTCCCTCCCTACTCCCGACACTCTTACCCCTACAATATACTTAGATGCAAAACCTGTCCTATCCAACATCCGACCATCCCATTACATACATTTTCTAACCCACAAAAGGCAGGGGAACCTGTGAAAGCAGTTATCTACAAACTGAGCTGCAACCACCGTACAGCTTTATACGCGAGCACGACCAGCACCGAGCTGTCTATCTGGATGAATGTCCTGTCATCAAACGACCAGGAGACAGCTGGACCAACCTGCTGCAGAGCATGCAGTCCTGCAAGATTTGGCTCACTCAATTGACTGCTACACAGCCTGAGCCACACAGATCCTCCACGAATGACAGGTGGGAGCTCTCCCTACAATACAGCCTTCACTCCCACTATCCCCCAGGCCTAAACCTTCGCTAGTTCTTGTCTCCACCCCTCTTCCCTGCCCACACTATCCTTACCATACCTGCATATCTGCCAACTTTTGAAACGGGCTTTCAGTAAAAATCATGCGCCGCAAAAAAATCTGGGAAATAATTTCCACGTAGTCCGGCTTTGGCGAAAATAATGATATTTCAGGGTTACAAAATACAATAATGTAATCGTATCTACATACGTCATAGGCCATTGTTAAAGCGGGCAAAACAGTCAAGAAGAAATCCACGTTAAATAGCAGTAGGCACGGTGAATATTGGTTTAGAGCATACAAAACCGGACTCCTTGATAAATGAAGCAGATGTGATATAGCTGAAAAAGGTTTAACGCAATAAAACTTCTTTAAAGGCAAGAAATAATAACACACACTGCAAATGATATGCTAGTTCGACTATAGCCTAATTTTCTCTCTTGCATAAAAGGAAAACTTTACCAAGAAAAAAGGAATGAAAGAAAACTGTGCATCTTCAATTTTGTCTCACCTTGAGTGCAAACGCAATTATTTAGTTACAGGAGGTACGTAAAGAAGTACTTCCTCATTGATGGAAAGAAATGATATTTATACGTATCCTGGAAATCGATAAGTATGTTTTAGGTCTGAATGCCAATAACTGACTTATCAGCACTTCTTTGAATTTGCAGAGCAGAGCCTGTCGACACCTGAGATTCACATAAAACTCGAACAGTTATCCCGCCTTTAAATTCAATTCCAATGGCGACACCACAGAATATGGTGTCACGAACATCAGAGTTAAAAGTACCAATCAGATCAATGAATAAATTTTTGTCTATCTTAGACTTATCTTCGACCCACACAAACAATCGATTGAACATACGTGGTATTATTATTGAACGTTAACGTTTCAATTTTTTGTGCAAGTCGTAAAATAACACCGACCATCCGTAAAACCGTAAAATTGTGCAATTTCCGTAAATTTTACGGATAAACCATAAAAGTTGGCAGGTATGTACCTGTCAACCTTCAAAATGTAAAAATCAGGAGATTCAGTTTAAAAAAATCGGGAGATTCTTCAAAAAAATCAGGAGATACGTTCTATCAAAAAGTGCGGCGCACTTTACTATGAACCTTAAGATAACTGATTTTAGTCTTTTCCTATCATTTCATAACGCTACATAACAGCTACAAAAAAACACTTCCGTTAACCCAAGTATTGATTACATCCTTATATTTTGTAGCCAGTCCAGGTAAAGTGATTGATTTTTTGATAAAAACAAAAAAGTTCACAGCTGTATATTTGTGCTATACTGCTACCTGGGAACATGTTACGGAACAAATGACCCACATAGTCATCGGATTTAATTGTTAAACCGTACTCTATAATACACAATGTAAATAAGCACTCTGCATGTATCACAAGATCACTTTCACTTTTTTCAGCAATTTCAGTCTTTTGTTACTCACACACTTTTCATTTTCTCTGCACGTATTTCGGTACATCACTGTAAGCCATCATGTGATGTGGAAATATCACATCGACAAAGAGTAAAAAAAAAAAAAAATGTTCTGAATACTGCTTAATAACTGATTATATCTTTCGCCATACTGGAACATGTACCACCAAACTGAAATCCCATAAAATAGCTGTTTACACAAAAGTTGTGTTTCTGCTAATGGCGTATTAAACTGATGCTCCTAACTATCCAATCAAAAGGTTACCAGCTATTAGAATCCACTGAAGTGATTACACTTATGTACAATGAAAAAACATCACATTCAAAAACAGCACAACATCGAATCACTACATGTGTATTTGCAAATACATGCAGAGAGCTGAAACAATCATTATATAAGTCAAGTGCAACTCCTAATTTCTATGAATTTCGATACGTGTTTATTTTTAACTGATAAATGAACAAAGGACTTTTGACCATTGGCAGAAAAGCTAATCTTCAGTTTCAGGACAAAAGCTAAAAATTGGGAGAAATAATGGGAAAATCAGGAGGCAGGAGAAACTGTAAAAATTCAGGAGACTCCTGCCTAAATCAGGAGAATTGGCAAGGTATGCCATACGTACATCTCCCATCCTGCCACACATTTCAGTTCCTCGCCCTCCCTTCCACTGTGTCCGTCAGACGGCAATGGCACATTCCCCCACCCCCGCCGTGCAACTTCCCTGTCGCTTCCTCACCCCCACGACCGCTCGATTTCACCTCGGCCGTGCCGAGTCCTACAGACTGGCCACAGCAGCCGGAGACGGCAGTCTTGTTTGTGGAGTTTTCTCTAACTGACTAAGACCGTAACAGCTGAAAGCTATTGAGTAAGTTGTTTTCTGTTATGTGTGCCATTTTCAGAACTTCTACCGCATTTGCGAGAACATAGGATGCGTGCAAATACAGGCCGCACCTAAACTTTTGACACGAGATTATAGGGGGGGGGGGGGGAATCTTAAGTATAGGCTGCAGGTTTTTTATTTTTTATTTATATTTTGTATAATCAAACTTTTTCGTAATCAGAAACACATTGTTAATGAAATAATCTTCTCTTTTCAATAAACTCAAAAGAAATATGCAAAACTGTAAATCAATGAATAAGAAAGAGAGACGGCAGGCAATCCGGGCCCTCCAAGTGAGGAGATGCCAAACCAAGGCTTGATACCGGATGTTTTAAGTGTTGTATAGGGTAGGCATGTGCTACGAAAATAGTTTTTTTGGTGTGTGTGTGTGTGTGTGTGTGTGTGTGTGTGTGTGTGTGTGTGTGTGTGTGTGTGTGTGTGACGTTTTGGCTTGTAAGTTTGTAGCGGGAAACAAACGTACGAGATACACCACCGAATGTAAGCTTCAGGTTCCAGTCACAGTATTGGACACGGAAAACGAAAAGTTCCACGTAAATTTGACGCCGACGAAAAAAAGTTTTATGCTAGTGTGTAAGTGAGGACAAACTATTAAAATGTTTGAAGAGTCGTCTTGCATTTCAAGGGCTAAAATGTAAATATCCCCACATTCGCTTGGCTTCATAATTCGAAACAGGAACTGTGATTTTGCTGTTACAACAGAAATGATTCAGTTGCAAAGCTGCAAAATAGCCCCAAATTCCATGTACATCGTTTCATGGAAATAACCCCCAACAAATGGTCGTAGTAAAATACGTTATTTTAAAATGTAGCATTGGAACTCAACATTAGCATTAGCTACACAAATCAGTTGTTCCGCTATTTTAACCTCCCATCACCACCCGTGGTAGGTGTTACTGTACCAACGTAAACGTCACGGTAAAATCGCTCGCAACACACCCTAAACTTCAATTGCGAAGACTAGATTCACTAACTACATCAAATTAAAATAATTTGTGTGTTACGTACTATTTTTGTTTTAGGCCAAGCGGACGTATTAAAAAACAATTGTCAGCTTTTGTATGCTGTGGTACAGAATAACACCATTCGATTTATATCAAAATATCGACTCCCAGGAATTCCCGCGCCGTTTCCGTAAACATGTACAAAAATGTATATGCAATTCTGCAAAACTGTTACTGTAACATTTTTAAAGAGTATCTAGTTTATTATGTTTCTCAAACCAAAATAAAAGTGAGAGTGTAATTTTTGAAACCAATGACCTTAAGAAAAGGAACAGTTTAGGGTGGGGGGGGAGGGGGGGGGGGAAGGAGAATTTAATCTCTATTATAGGCTGCAGCACGATTTTGTACGACAAAATTTGGGGAAAAAGTGCGGCCTATATTCGAGCAAATACGGTATTTGTTTGCACCCAATTCTAAGCTACAGTTGGGTTTTTGGATCCCAAAAATGAGAAAGAAAAGTGTGGCTCAGATTCGGGTAAATACGGTATAAGGCGTCTGTACGCAACGCGGACAAATCTCTGAACACAGTCACTGCACTAAAAGAGTAAAACCTTTACCCCAGACAGTACAGCAAGGGCACTCACCGGCGACGGAGGGCGGCCCCGCTCGAGTGCCGGCTCTCGCCAGTTGCGGTTGCGGGCGTCGTCTGCCCCCACCGGTTGCCGGCGTTGCTGCGGCTGCCATCCACCCCTCCCGCCCCTCCCCCGTCCCCTGGTCGAGCCGCGCCACTGCGGGTCCGGCCGCCTCTCGGTGCCCTGCCCGAAAGGAGTGTGCCGCGGCACGAATCCACCGTCCCACTCTCCGCCGGCACTGTCCTTCTCGCTGCTACCGTCTCCCTTGTTGTTGTTGTTGTTGCTACTGTTTGTGGAGCCGCTATCGTTGACAACCCCGTTTGCACCGCTGCAGTTCTCGGGCGGCGCGTCGGCTCCACCGACAGACGGACCCGTCACCTGCTGCTGTTGGGCTGCTGGGATGAACTCTGGAGCATCCTGAAAGACAAACAGAAATGGCAAGTATAGTCTTCTTTTTACGCACGAGTGCACAGCAACTGCAAATTTCTTAATCTTTTCCTGACTAATTTGTTCTTTTATTTTGAAATCACACATTTCCCTTTCTACCACAATAACTTTTCACTCTACAGCCGAGTGTAGAAACCGTGTACAGTAAGATGACTGAAATCTGTGACTTACCATTCACAGATTCTGGCTAGGCTAGTCCCACACAGTATATTTAGACACCTCGTGAGGGTTCCCCGTAATTTTCAATAGATTACCTCGTTTTCTTGTCAAATCTGAACCCTCGTCATTTCCACAGTCACCTTTCTTCTCCTGCGGAGAGTTTTACGTACCAAATTGGAATATAATGTTCTTATTTTACTTCTTTATTGCATCTTCAAAATAAATTCGATGTTTTCCAAGTTAAGTCTCATTTATTTCGGTACTGTTTCAAAATCAACATATGCCACCTACTTTGCAAATGAAAGTTATGTGGAATACCGTGCACATGATAAAATAAACAAATCAACTCTAGTATAAATAAGTATAAAATAAAGATTTTTGACTTACCTAAAGTACAAGCTCGTCAACAGAAACATAAAACACACACACATTCGAGCTTTCGCCACCACTGGCAGCTTCTTTGGGAAATAGAGGAAGGAAGGAGAGGAGAAAGGGAAGGATACGGGTTTTAAGGAAGTGGAAAAGGAGGCATTCCAATCCCAGGAGTGCAAGGACTTACCTTAGGGGACAAAAAGGAAGGTAAACAAATACACACACACTCACACATATCCACATGCAAACACACCTAGGCTGCCTAGGTAGAATCATATTTTACAAATAATAACTGTTCATCACACACTTCAGCCCAGCATGTCACACACACGAAATAGCTGTATTAGTAGATACGATACAACAAAAAACAAAACCGACAACTTCAACTTCTGAGCACAAAGTAACAAACCCTGATATATGATGAATGTTGTGTATTATTGCCCACAGAATTGAAGTTTTTTCCTGTAGGGGCGCAGCTACGAGTCAAGTGATATGCTGCAGTTTCTTTGGTTTCTGCTAGGTTCAACAATTGCATGCCTTTGTGGATTCACCCCGTATTACACAATTTTCGAGTGCGTGCAAGTTACATTCATTACTGACCATTTCCACAAGAACAAGCTAGAAAGTGTTGTTTATAACCAATTTATTTTTATATATGCATGTGGCGTCTGTTCCAAAAGAACAGATGTCATTTCTGATCCTACAGTTTATTTTCGTCCATGGCATCACACCAATAAACTCAGAAGGAACAGAGTTCCGCTGATGGAAAACAAATGACACCGATTCATTATTTACATCAGGAAATCTGAATTTGACCCACTCCAATCGTAAACTCGTAATTTTAAACAATTTTCGTAACAATTACGATTAAATCGAAATGGTTGGAACCTCTGGTAATGGTGACAACGACTATGACGACATCAGGCAGACGATGAAACCCAGTGACAGCACACTGCCTACTCCTCACAAATCACACCAACTTAATGTGCCCCATCAAGTGACACAGATACTCACTTCATCAAATACTTCAGAGAGGTTGAGCATTTTATTCAGAACATTGGCATAAAGACTTGTGATAAGTAACTTCCTTTACCAGGTAAATACTGGCAGTTAAAATTTCATTCACTTCCAGGATTTGAAGCAAATCACCTCCAAGCATAGTACCACTGCAGAGCACAGAGAGAACTACTATGTAAATGGGCCATGTGGCATGTGAAAGTTTCCAACAACTTTGCACAACCATTGTTCGTGAGAACCCCTCTGTCACAGATGTTTGTTAATACTTACAATGATGTATTTCAATGTTTTCTGTATGCTGGTACAGTGATAAAATCTCCACAAGACGCACCTTTTAACACACTTGTGCCCCCCCAATCAAAGTGGTGTAAGGGGGGGGGGAATCTCTCTCTCTCTCTCTCTCTCTCTCTCTCTCTCTCTCTCTCTCTCTCTCTCTCTCTCTCTCTCTCTCTCTCTCTCTGTGTGTGTGTGTGTGTGTGTGTGTGTGTGTGTGTGTGTGTGTGTGTGTTTTTTGTTGGGGGGAGGGGGAGGGAAGAGGGAGAGGTGTGCATGAGTGGTGTTAATGTGACTATCTATTCTACATGTCTGATTGCCCCTCAGTGATTGTACCAAGCTGAACTTTCCATTGTCATACACTACTGGCCATTAAAATTGCTACACCAAGAAGAAATACAGATGATAAACAGGCATTCATTGAACAAATATATTATACTAGAAGTGACATGTGATTAAATTTTCACGCAGTTTCAGTGCATAGATCCTGAGAAATCGGTACCCAGAACAACCACTTCTGGCAGTAACTGCCATGATACCACAGTTCCATCAAGAGTAGTGACAGGCGTATTGTGACGAACCAGTTGCTCGGCCACCACTGACCAGACATTTTCAATTGGTGAGAGATCCGAAGAATGTGCTCGCCAGGGCAACATTTTCTGTATCCAGAAAGGCCCGTACAGGACCTGCAACATGCGGTCGTGCATTATCCTGCTGAAATGTAGGGTTTCGCAGGGATCGAATGAAGGGTAGAGCCACGGGTCGTAACACATCTGAAATGTAATGGCCACTATTCAATGTGCCATCGATGCGAACAAGAGGTGACCGAGATGTGTAACCGATGGCACCCCATACCATCACGTTGGGTGATACGCCAGTACGGCGCTGACGAATACATGATTCCAATGTGCGTTCACCGCAAAGTCGCCAAACACGGATGTAACCATCATGATGCTGTAAACAGAACCTGGATTCATCCGAAAAAAAAAAATGACCCATTTGTGCAGCCAGGTTCGTTGTTGCGTACGCCATCGCAGGCACTCCTGTATGTGATGCCGCGTCAAGGGTAATCGCAGCCACAGTCTCCGAACTGATAGTCCATGCTGCTGCAAATGTCATCAAACTATTCGTGTAGATTATTGTTGTCTTGCAAACGTCCCCCTCTGTTGACTCAGGGATCGAGACGTGGCTGCACAATCCGTTACAGCCATGTGGATAAGATGCCTGTCATCTTGACTGCTATTGATACGAGGCAGTTGGGATCCAGCACGGTGTTCCGTATTGTTCTCCTGAATCCACCGATTCCATATTCTGCTAAGTCATTGGATTGCGACCAACGTGAGCAGCAATGTCGCGGTACAATAAACCACAATTGTGATAGGCTACAATACTACCTTCATCAAAGTCGGAATGTGATAGTACACATCTCTCCTCCTCACACGAGGCATCACAACAACATTACACCAGCCAGCACCAGTCTACTGCCGTTTGTGTATGAGAAATCGGTTGGAAACTTTCCTCACGTCAGTACGTTGTAGGTGTCGCCACTGGCGCCAACCTCGTGTGAATGATTAAATAATTTGCAGTCTCTGTTGCAATATTCTTTACCACATCCAATAACACGTTTCGCGCTGTTAGTGCGTCATCAGACTGGAAACAGACAAATGTTTTATTACAGTCCGTGTACCTGGCAGGCAGCAAAAGGGTATTTTCCTGTGTTAAAAATATGGTTCGAATTGTTGTTATTTTGAATGATTATAACATTCAGACCGCATTTTCGCTCATAATTCTTACACAACATATATTATTTTTACGTAATTAAAGCTTAAAAATCATCAAATTTCACAATTAGATCACATGATCGAAAACGCTCCATTATTGGCTGAAGTACTGGTGACGTCATAGAACACCTACAGCGCGGTAACTAGAAGTCGGAGCTGTATTATTGTACGCGTTTCCTCCATTTCACAGCTTTAAGTTCAGTTATTTCATGATATAAACGCTTTTACAGTTTTATGCCACCATGGAAGATGGTTATGTGAAGGCTGACAGCGGAAACCTCCCTAAAGTTGATGGTGTCTTCATTCTTCAAAAACAATCCAAACTTTTACGTGCCAGAAATAAGAAACGTGAAAACTGCATTGTAAGTAACGCATACCTATATTTTAAAGCTAATTATTTCGAGAGATATTTTATGCCATTGGAAAAAAGTACCCTATTTGTTGATGTCAGCAGACTTAATCTGAAGTCACCATATTATGCAATAAAGGGTGAAATTTTATCTTCTATCAAAGCGGCCTTGAGTGATTATGTTGACAACATCAACAACACAATAGAAAATCTTTGTGGAGATGTTCAGACCACATAGAATGACTAGATTAGTGTATCGTACAGACCATGAAGTAAATAAATAATGCTGTTCCTGCTCTATGATTTTTGTATGTACCCGTTTATTTAACTATTTCAATACTGGTGCAAAGTGAAACATCAAAACCTGTAAAAATACAGCAAAAATGCCTTGTGTATAGTTATACAATATACCTATAGTCTACAACAGGGACAGCGGGTTGCGTCGGCGGTGTTTTCATATCGCTCGTAGGTTAGCAACGCACATTTCGCGTAGCCAAAGGCATGTCACTTTCACGTAAATATTACGAGTGAGACACGATGGAATAAATTTATAGCGCCGAAATTACAGCGCTTTTCTGATTTGTTGTTTTTGTGAATGAATGTTTGCTATTGTGTGTAAACTTTCTGCCATGCATATCAGTATTTTCCTTACATATTCAAGATTTGGTTTGATATGAATGTGCCACAACTTTTGACACTACAAACTAATCCATTTACGTTTACTCGTCCACATACGAAGCCCCATGCTTTAACTTAAAAAACGCTAATCAGTTGAAACGTTATTTACTTGCAATGAAAATTGCTTGGTAGAGCCCTGTGCAGAAGAAAAGGCTTACGTTATTTTATTTGTGTTTAGTGTTGTTGTGGTCTTCAGTCCAGAGACTGGTTTGATGCAGCTCTCCACCCTACTCTATCCTGAGCAAGCCTTTTCATCTGCTCATAAGAACGACAACCCACATCCACTTGAATCTGCTTACTATACGCGTCTCTTGGTCTCCCTCTGCGATTTTTACCCCACACACTTCCCTCCAACGCTAAATTCACTATTCCTTGATGTCTAAGAATGTGTACTACCAATCTATCCCTTCTTTTAGTCAAGGTATGCCAGAAATTTCTTTTCTCCCCAATTCGGTTCAGTACCTCCTCATTAGTTACGTGATCCACCCACCTAATCTTCAGCATTCTTCTGTAGCACCATATTTCAAAAGCCTCTATCATCTTTCTGTCCACACTGCTTATCGTCCATGTTTCACTCCCATACAAGGCAACACTCCATACAAATGCCTTCAGAAAGGACTTCCTTAGGCTTAAATCAATATTCGATGTTAACAAATTTCTCTTTTTCAAAAACGTCTTTCTACCCATTGCCATTCTGCATTTTATATCCTCTGTACTGCGACCATCATTTGTCATTTTCCTGCCCAAGTAACAGAACTCATCTACCTCCTTTATTGTTTCGTTACCTAATCTAATTCCTTCAGCATCACACGATTTTCTTACACTGCACTCCATTACCCTAGTTTTACTCTTGTTAATGTTCATCTTATATGCACCTTTCAGCACACTGTCCATTCCGTTCAATTGCTCTTCCAGGTCCTTTGCTGTATCTGACAGAATTACTACGTCGTCGGCAAAACGCAATGTTTTTAATTCTTCACCCTCAACTTTAATTCCTTCTCCAAATTTCTACTTGCTTTCCTTTATAGCTTCCTCAATGTACAAATTGAACAACATTGGGGAAAGGCTACAACCCTGTCTTACTCCTTTTCCAACCATTGCATCCCTTTCATGCCCTTCAACTCTGACAACCGCTGTCTGGTTTTTGTACAAATTGTAAATAACCTTACGCTCCCTATATTTTACTCCTGCTTGCTTCAGAACTTGAAAGAGTTTATTCCAATCAACATTGTCAAAAGCCTTCTCCAAATCTACAAAAGCTAGAAATGTAGGTTTCCCTTTTCTTGATCTATCTTCTAGGATAAGCCGTAAAGTGAGTATTGCCTCCCGTGTTCCTACATTTCTCCTGAACCCAAACTGATCTTCCCCGAGGTCAGCTACCAGCTTTTCCATCCTTCTGTATATAATTCGTGTTAATATTTTGCAACCATGACTTATTAAACTGATGGTTCTGTAGTTTTCACACCCATCTGCACCCGCTTTCTTTGGAATGGGGATTATAACATTTTTCTTAAAGTCTGAGGGTACTTCACCTGTCTCATACATCTTACACACAATGTGAAACAATTTTGTCATGGCTGGTTCTCCCAGAGACTTCAGTAGCTCTGACGGGATATCATCTACTCCAGGGGCCTTGTTTCGGCTTAGGTCTTTCAGGGCTCTGTCAAATTCTTCTCTCAGTACAGTATCTCCTATGTCATCATCATCTACATCCTGTTCCCTTCCTACAATAGTGTCTCTAAGTTCATTTCCTTTGTACAGCCCCTCTATATACTCTTTCCACCTTTCAGCTTTCCCTTCTTTGCTGAGAACTGGTTTTCCATCAGTGTCCTTGATATTCATAGAGCTGTTTTTCTTATCGCCAAATGTTTCTTTTATTTTCCGGTAGGCTGTATCTATTTTTCCCCTATTTATACATTCTTCCACATCCTTGCATTTGCCTTCTAGCCATTCCTGCTTAGCCATTTTGCACTTCC
The DNA here is from genome assembly GCA_026315105.1 of Locusta migratoria. Lineage (NCBI taxonomy): Eukaryota > Metazoa > Arthropoda > Insecta > Orthoptera > Acrididae > Locusta > Locusta migratoria. Next base: position 49,206,550 of record CM048752.1, read on the forward strand.
TGTCAATCTCATTTCTTAGTAGTCTGTATTCCATTTTGCCTGTTTCATTTACGGAATTTTTATATTTTCTCCTTTCATCGATTAAATTTAGTATCTCCTGTGATATCCAAGGATTCTTTGTAGGTCTTGCCTTCCTACCTATTTTGTCCTCTGCTGCCTTCACTATTTAGTAAAACTTTTATATTCCATCATATTTTTCGTCGAAACACTGTGTCCTGCTGCCTTACTCAGTGGACATTCTTTACCTTACGAGAGCAGCAGCAGCGTGTTGTATGACGTCACAGGCATCACGTGACTTAAATGTAGGGTTTTAGCGGGCTTTCAAATTATTTGAATTTCATTTCTTTTTTTCAAAAAAAGTACTGTAATCCTCGAGGTAAAAAGGCATGTTCGTACCATAATATGACATAATTAATAATTTAAAATGATTTCCAGAAAACAGTCCAATACCCTAATCTAATATTGCTAAGGTGAGTAAATTTTGAAAAGTCAGAAATTACTTGAGCGAAGATGGCGCCACAGAACTATGTGTGAA